>CANJKZ010000093.1:10000-65000 GCA_947471745.1 Closterium sp. Naga37s-1 | reverse complement strand
CTAGCTAAGATTATTCGCTAGTCTCTAGAAAACTCGGCTACTGAGCCTCGAATGAGAAAGCAACGACGCTGAAAGTTTTTTCAGGCTCATGATGTCACCGACGGCGCGTGGGTTGTATGCGAAAGTGTGGAGGGGAGGACGGAAGGTGCATTGGTGGCGTACGGGTGCAGCTCATCTGACAAAGCTTTGCTGGCTCGCTTGTTTCGATTCGAGTGGAGCGGCCAGCCACCACAAGACCCAACTCTGCTGCCATCTTTCGAATCGAAATCCGCGCGTCGGCGTTTGATGGGTCTGCCTGCGTGCGCGCCTGCCTGCGCGGCTGCCCAATCTTGCGTTTCCAAACTGGGTCCGAGCCAGCAGGAGCCAGCCAGATGCGAAAAAAAGGGGGGAGGTGGGAGAAGGTGGGGAGGCATGGAAGGAAAGGGAAGTGTTGACGGAAGGAAGGTGGTTCTGGTCGGACCCTCGGTTCGGGTACCCGGAGCTTCGGGCACCCCCTATCACTTGCGGTTCAATCGAGCCATGATTCTGGCTCGGGTGGGTTTGTGCGGTTCGATGGCCTCTCGTTCGGGAAATGGTGTTGGTTTGGAATTCACTAGGCTCGAGTCAATTTGGTCTGGGAAGCAGCTTGCGGGTGCTTTTGGTGGCGGTGCTTTCGTTTCGTCATAGGGGTTAGAGAGGGAAACGAAATGAACGGAGTCCAGGTGCCACGTGTACCCATCGACGACTCCCGCAATTCGCTGAATCGCAGTCACGAAAGACAGGCTCATCACACACTGTACGACGAATGCCATCGCAGCTCTGAGACGAATCTCTCCTTCGTCGAAGTGCCTGAAGACTTTGCTCCCATTTTCTGAATAGTGCACTACAGTTCCAAGTTGCTCGCAAATTGTCACTCGAAATTTGGAAGAATGGGGGAAAGAGTTCGACTTAGCGAGAATCCGGACGGGTTTATAAGCAAATGTCAAGACCTCGGGTCAAGCTAACGACGGTCGCTGGGAATTGTAGTCGCTCACCGTTGGTTGTTCTCGGTCGCTGAGCCCAACGCCGACAAGTTGGAATTCGTACCACGTACTGCACAAGCTCCCCCTACCGTGTCGCAGTTTCATCAACGATCAAACAAACCAGACCTCCGATGAAGCCTGGCTGCTCATGCCCTCCCCGCTGAACGACAGAACCAAATACCTTTGTCAGCTCTTCGTACATCCTCACCAATGGCTGCACCAATATACTCACAGGTCTACAATCCCAATACAAGCCAGTAGAGAACCTAATACCAGCTTAAATACTGAACTGCAGTATTGACCCTAAACCCTGACCTGTATGTATGGGCATCAATCATTTAGATTTTAAATAATTATTTTATGCGCATATATGTATGGCTGATTTTACGTACCAAATCATCAGATTTTTGTAAATTTAAGGGTCTGTGATATGTTATGTTAAAGCCGCGGTGCAGATATCTCTGCGCCAGTTCAAAGTATTATAGCTTGAAGGGCGCGTTACCCAGTATACACTGGAAGTCGAGCAGGCAGAGCATTCTGAGAGCGGGGGAAGGTCGTGCGGAAAAGTGCCTCGCAGCATGATGAGTGGGGGGGAAGCTGGGGAGGGCTTGCGGAAAAGCACCGCACAACAGCATGAAGGGGGGGCCAGGCATCAAACTTGAAACTTGAAACTTGAACTCAAAACTACTCAAACACGGCAATCTCTCGCGCTAGGCTAGGTTACTACTAACTTGAAGTGCCTTCCCGTAGGGCTACTGAGAGCCATTCGCCTCATATCTATCTCTCTTCTTCGCCTTTTAGTGTGCGCTCGAATATCTGCGCTATTTCGTACCTCAAAAAACACTACGGCAGTCGTACCCGTAGCGCATTGCGCTAGATTTCCTCCGCTGTCGTCGTTCAGTTTTCCCTCTCCCGTCCCTCTATTTCTCACGAATCGGCGGTGGCAAGCAGCGACGATGGCGACAGGCAGGATTGAGTGCGGCGGTAGCCAGCAGCGGGGCGACGATAGCGAGCAGAGCGGCGACGGTAGCGAGCAGGTTTGCGATGGCAGCGAGCAGGGTTGCGACGGCAGCGAGCAGGGTTGCGATGGTAGCGAACAGCATGGCGACAGCAGCGCAATGACGATAGTGAGCAGCGATAACGACAGTAGCGAGCAGCGGGGCGACGTTAGTGTGCAGCAGGGTGTCGTTAGCGAGCAGCGGGGCGAAGCATCTGTTCCGACGGTGGCGAAGCATCTGTTCCTCCTATGCCACATCCTTCGGTTTCACGCCTCCCCATTCCCGAACTCCCCTTGTCCGTCGATACTTTAGCCTCTTGCCCTTCCCAGGAGGCAGGATTGGGCGCGACGGTAGCAAGCGGCTCGCTCCCACCGTCTCTCCACCACCAATCCTCCTCTCCCCCACTCCCGCCGTCCCTCCTTTCCCCCGTTACCGTTCAAACCTTCCCCCCGTCCCCGTCCCTCCTTCCATCGGTGTCCGTCCCTCCTTCCCCCACCATCCACCCTTTACCCTACCCTTGTCCTTTCAAGGCATCCCCCGATTCCTAAACCCTTCCTTTCCCTTTCTCCCATCCCTTCCCTTTCCCCCTATCCCATCCCACCATTCACCCCTCTCCCGGCCATCCCTTCACCCACCCTACTACTTCCCTTCACCCACCCCACCACTTTGAACCTTCGCGCACCCCACTGTTTCTGCCAACCCTCCATTCAATTTCCCCATCGAACATTTTTCACTTCTACGGCTGGTGTCCTTCCCTACCCCCCTCCCCCCTTGCTATCGGTGGACAGCTGCATCAATAATGGATCAGAGGGGTGTGAAGTTTAGCTCATCTTGGAGATGCCATGTTGGATTTAAAGACACTCATGTTTGCCTGCCATGTGTACATTCGTTGCACCCCAAAAAAAAAAGAAATGAAACAACCACCCCAAACTTTGATATTTCTGAAATCCTAGAATGTGCCTTTGAGTCGCAGAATATTATATTTGTGTAGTACTCATCTTATTTGAAATACAAACTCTTTCGTTATGCAATGTAGAGATGACGGTGTATTCATGGGTTCCGATTTTCGCGTTGTCGTGTGTGTTTCCCCCTTCCCCCCCCCCCACCCCTTCCCCTTCCCCCTCACTTTCGAGGTTCGCGACGTTCGCCTCAGTTGTTTCCTTTTTCTCTTCATCGCAACATTATCTACTCTCTCGCTAGCCAATTGGCGACCAGGAAGGAACAAGACAAAAAACTGCTTGTCACTGTTCCTAAGATATCTGCACCGCGGCTTTAACAATGCTACTTATTCAGGGCAAATATGATAGAAGACCACTTGTCAGAACCTGCTCGTAGCTTCAAATGATTACATATCATGCTAAAGATTTCCTACACCCCATGTGCACCTTCATTCCTTATACGGCCATGGCGAAGTTCTCCATCTTATTTCGTCATGTTTCGGTAGCGCCTTATTACAACGTAACTCTCGCTAAACACGGTTCTCATCTGGGGAAACCGTTCCGCCTCCTCTTTCCTCATCACAGATTTCTCCGCCTTCCCTGTTCCGCGACAAGGGTGAGGCGGAAAGAGCTCCAGTCAAGAGCGCAACAAGAAGATGCACCAAAACGAGGTGCATAATGCTCACGGCCGCATACAAATTTCAACACATCTCGCCCTCACTGCCGGCTATCTGCCGACCCTGGGTCAGGCAAACAGAGCTGGCCTTATATTGTAGCTTCTTTTTCCGGCGCTAGCCGCGCCAATGGATGTGTTCGAGATAGAAAAGGAGGCGGGCAAAGCGAGGCAAGCGGCGGCTGCTGCATCCGCTGCGGCGGCGTCGGCAGCGGCAGCAGTGGAGGGGGACGGCGCGGGGTTGAAAGACCACTTCAAGCCGCTTAACGAGCTCCCCGCTGCGCAGCGGCAGAAGGAGCTTCACAAGGAGATTCAGTTTGTACGTCTAAGATTAATCTCATCTAGTGAATCTTGGAGAGGTGGCTAGGGGAAAGGGCGCCATTGCTAGGAGGCGGGAGCAATGCAGCATTGAATGGAAGAGCATGCGCTTTTAGGTTAGAATGCCATATCGTCGGCGTGAACGCGGCGCTAGTTCTCACAAAGTTGGAGCATTTGTCGGTTTCGCCGTGTCTTTTTCTGAGGCGCCTTAAGAATTCGTCGGCTACCCCGTGTCGCTGACGTGCGCGAGGGATAAGGTGCGGGTGAGAAATGCAGTCATGAGCAGCTACGCCCCGTGATTGCGAGTGGTATGTTCGGAACCACGTGGCTGTTAGAGAGCCGTTACGAGCCGTTCGCGTTTCAGTAGGAGCGGCGAGCGCTGTGGCCGGTAGTGGACACATCAGCAATGCCTTGCCTCCTCATCTTATCCGTCGCATCCGTCGCACCCGTCGCGTACATGCATGTCATAGCCATCCCTGCGCATATCCGCGTGCATTTCGTGCTGAACCGTGTCGTGCTGCCCTGTGCGTTGCGCCGGTCCTTTGGTGCCCTGCGTGCATGATGGCGTGCATGATGGCGTGCATGATGGCGTGCGTGCTTGTGTGCGTGCATGATGGCGTGCGTGCGTGCAGGTGGAGCACACATGGCCGCTGGAGCAGCTCTACTCGCACTTCCACACCGATCCTGCCCAGGTACGCTCCACACACACGCCACACGCATTCCACGCGCACGCCACGCGCACGCCACTCCTTGCCTGTGCATGCACCATCTCTTAGGTGGACGACATGTATAATGTACTGGCGTGTCGTATCTCTATGTCGTTTCCCCTCCCCATCCTTCCCTCTAACTTCCCCCCCTCCCTCCACTCCTCACCTCCCTCCACCCCTCCCTCCATCCCGCCCTCCTCCCCGCCTCCCCCTCGCTCCCCTTCCCGCAGGGGCTATCGGAGGTGCAGGTGGTGGTGAACCGGGGGCGGTATGGGGAGAACCGCCTGACGCCAGGGTATGTGATGCCGTGGTGGGTGCGCTACCTGCTGCAGTTCACCAACTTCTTCTCCCTGCTCCTCATTGTCGCCGCCGCCCTCTGCTTCCTCGCCTACGGCATCGACCCCGCCCATGACAAGGAGAACGTGAGCGCGTGATGGCGGAAGGAAAGGGTCGGTATGGGAGGGAGGGGAATGGGACGAGAGGGTGAGGGAGAGGTGCGTGGTGGTGGGGAGACGGTGGGGTGGGTGGGTGGGAGGGAGGGAGGAGATGGGGGAGCACGGAGGATGGGAAGACGCGCTGGCAATTTTTTCGGGCACCATACGGGCCTGTGTGCCTGTGCCTTGCCGCTACCACCATCACCCACGCTTGCGCGTTCATGCAGCAAAACACTCTGTTTTCAACGAATCCGATGCAAAGAGAATGCACGCATCACGACGACATAGCCGCCCTAAAGCCTCTCAGATGTATTCCCCCCCCCTCCCCTCCCCCCTCCCCCCCCATCCCCCACCTCTGCCCCGCTCGGCTTGTCCCCCCTTTTCCTACCCATCCTGTAAAACCTCCAGGACACCCTCTTCCTCTTCCTCTCCCCTTCCCCCTCTCTCCCCTCTCCCTCTCCTTCTCCCCATGCTTTCCCCTGCCCACCTCCCCCCCGTGCAGCTGTACCTGGGCATAGTGCTGGTGGTGGTGGTGGTGGTGACGGCGACATTCACGTACTGGCAGGAGGCGCGCTCAGAGCACATCATGGATTCCTTTCGACAGCTCATCCCCGCCACCTCCCGCGTCCTGCGCAACGGCCGCGTGCAGGTGATGCATGCATGCTCACACTCACCTCACCCGCCCCAATCCCCTCACTCACCTCACCTGCCCCGCCTCCCTTGTGATGCACATGCCTGCCTTCCCCCCTCCCGCCCCAATCCCCTCTCTTTCTCTCCCTCGTGCACTTTTCGAATCTGACCTTGTCTAGATGCTGTGATTTCAGCAATTCCACCCGTCCTTGCGTGAGACGCCCAAGCGCTACCCTGTGGTTCACCGCCCATTTCAAGCCTAATGCTGCCTAACGCTGCCATGCATTGCTGCTGCATTCCTCTGTTATCACATGCACGACTGGCCGCATGGATGCATGTGTGCATGGCGGATGGGTGCATGGGATGCATGGGTGTATGGGTGTATGGGTGCATGGTACATGGGTGCAAGAGTGCATGGGTGCATGGGTGCATACATGGGTGCGTGCATGTGTTTGTGTGTGCATGCGTGGGTGCGTGCATGTGTGTGTGTGTGTGTGTGTGTGTGTGTGTGTGTGCATGCATGTACGTGTGCAGGTGGTGGATGCATGTGAGTTGGTACCAGGGGACGTGGTGGAGCTGAGTGACGGGGACAAGGTCCCAGCCGACATACGCCTCATACAAGCCACCGACCTCACTGTCAGTCTCTTCTCCCATTCATTCCTAACGCCCTGCCCGCGAATTGGGGAAAGGGGCTGGGGATTCGGGCTGGGGATTCGGGCTGGGGATGTGGGCTGGGGCTAAGGTGATAACTTGTGAACTTGCCCCTGAAGTCCTCGCACCCCACTCTCCCACCAATAGCCATGCAGCCATCACGCTGCCCGCCTCTGCACCATTGCACCCACCTCCTCGACGCATCTCCACCACCATACAATCACCTCAACAGTCCCTTGGCCTCTCCTCTCCATCACCCTCCCCGTCCCCCCTACTCCCCTCACCATCTCCCACCGCACACTGCCCCTTGCCCTCCCCTTCCCTCCTCCCCCCCACCACCCCATGTGAGCAAGGCAGGTGGACAACAGTGCGCTGACGGGCGAGTCAGCAGCAGTGGAGCGCGGGGCAGAGCTGGCAGTGGATGCACAGGGCAAGCCCGTGACAGAGCCGCTGGAGGCAGCGAACCTGGTGTTCTACGCCACCATTGTGGCCAGCGGCCATGGCACGGGCGTGGTCATTGGCACCGGTGATAACACTGCCATGGGGCAGATCGCAGGTGCGTGCTGTCCGCTGCCGCTGCCGCTGCTGCTGCTGCCGCTGCCGCTGCAAACGCTACTATAGTCTTATCTTGCGCTGCGATTCCCCACCGCCTTCCCACTTCTCGCCACGTGCTCTTAACTCCTGCATCTTTTTACTCACCTCTCCCCTCCCCCCGCTCCCTTCTCCCCTCTCCCCTCGCCCCTCTCCCGGTGCACGGGCAGGCCTGGCGGTGCTAACACCCCCGGGGGACACGCCCTTAGGAGCGGAGTTGAAGCAGTTCGTGGGCATGATCAGCCTGATGGCCGTGGTGATGGGGCTCGTGTTCTTTGGCATCGCGCTGCTGCTGGGCGACCCCTTCCTGCAGACCGTGGTGTTCGGCATTGGGGTCATTGTTGCTAACGTGCCTGAGGGACTCATGGCTGCTGTCACGGTGCGGGGGGAGGGAGGGGGGAGCGAGGAGGGGAAGGAGCGTGGGGGGGAGGGATTGGGGGAGGGAGGGAGAGATGGAGTGGGAGTGCGAGTGGGAGGGGTGGAATGCGGCGGGTGGCCATGTGCTTGCTGAGGTCGTGATGTCATGACCCGCCTCACATTGCATCAATGCGTGTATGCACCGCCAGGGCATCATGCATGAATATCGCATCTGAATGGCATCCCACCCGTGTCGTGTCCCATCTGCCGTACGTGCTGCTTCATTCATGCGTGTGCCACAGGTGTCCCTGGCGCTAGCAGCGAAGCGCATGCACGTGCGCAGTGTGCTGGTGAAGAACCTGCAGGCCGTGGAGACCCTTGGCTCCTGCACCGTCATTGCCTCTGATAAGACTGGCACCCTCACCCAGAACCGCATGACCGTCCGTGCGTGCCCCTTCCTCCCTCCCCCCGCACTCCTCCTTCGCCCCTCGTCATGCTTCCCTCCTTCCTCTTTCTGCAATTCCTCCCTCTCTATCCTCTCTCTCCCTTCCTCTGCCCATTTCGTTACCCTTCTTTGCTACCTCACCCCGTTCTCCAACCCCTCCCCCACCCATGCACTGGCACGTGCCTATGAACTGCATATGTACACGTTTGTAAATGAGGAAGTTTCAACTGGTTCTGTCATTTTCCCACTCCTCCTCCTGCCCCTCCTATCCTTCCGTCCTGAACCCTTCACCCTCCTTCCCTGTCCCCTCTGGTATCTTTACTCCCTTCCTCTCCCTCTCCCCCCTCCCGCCTCGCCTCACGCCAGAGCACTGCTGGTACGACCTGCGGGTGTTTGATTGTCCCGTGGTGCGCAACCGGGTGGAGTGGGAGGAGGTGATGAGAGGGTCAGCAGCAGCGACGGCGTATGAGCCGCAGTCACCCACGTTCCAGAAGCTGCAGCTCATCATCTCGCTCTGCAGCAACGCCGTCTTCCTCACAGGTCCGTGAGACCTCCTTGCTGGTTCGCACCAGATGGCACTGTGTTGGTGGCGTTTCTCGCACGTCTCTTTATATTCATGCGCCTGTGGTTGAAGGCGTGTCTTGGCGAGTCTTGCCGTGTGTTGCTCTGTGCTGTGCTCTCACATGGAGCCATTCCCTCCCATTCGGTGCATGCTTCTCCTCCTGTACCCCAACCCTCCCATTCCACTCAACCCCCACCCCCTTCCCCTCTCCCTCATCCTTCCCATCCCCGCTCCCCACTCCTCCCCACCCACAGAGGGACTAGTGATGGGCATAGAGATGCGGCGGCCCGAATTCGACCTGCATGCAGCGCCGTGTGCAGGGGACGCGTCAGAGCAGGGCCTGCTGCGCTTCGTGGAGCCTCTACGACCCGCCAAGGAGCTGAGGGACCTGTACGCCAAGCTGTTCGAGATCAAGTTCTCCAGCGTCAACAAGTGGCAACTCTCCATCCACGTGTATGGCTGGGGTGGGGAAAAGCAGGGGGGAGGGGTTGTTCTTGGGAGGAGAGGAGGGTGTGGTGAAGAGGGGATATGGAGCTGAGGGACCTGTGCGCCAAGCTGTTGGAGATCAAGTTCTCCTCCACCAACAAGTGGCAGCTCTCCATCCACGTGTATGGCACAAGGGTGCAAGGGAGCAAGGGAGGGGTTGGGGAAAGCGGTCGGGGATGAAGGGGCGAGAGAGGTTGGGGAAGAGAGGGGGGAGAGGTTGGCGGGGAGATGGCAACTCTCCATTCACGTGTATGACAGGGGGGAGGGTGGAGGGATATTGAGAGGGGAAGCGAGTGTGGCTGGTATGACAAGGGAGATGAGGGATTTGTACGGCAAGTTCTTCCTACTTTCTCTCTCCCTTCCTCTATCACGTGGTACGGAGATGAGAGGGATCTGTAAGGCAAGCTCATTTGTCTCCACCTTGCTCATTTGGCTCCTCTACCCCAGCCGGGAACCCGAGCCGGGAGCCTCCCCCCCCAACCACTTCTCCCCACCCAACCACTTCCCCCCCTCCTTTGCACTTTCCCCTCGCCATGCCGCCATACATGCTCATGTTCCACCCATTCCAACCCCACCCTCCCCATCCCCCCAACCCCACAGCCAGTCAGCGCAGAACCGGTTACCCCCAGTGCTGGTGATGAAGGGCGCGCCAGAGACGGTGCTAGAGCGGTGTTCATACATCCTGGTGAACGGGCAGGTGTACGACCTCACGAGCGACACCCGCAGGCACTTCCAGGAGGCGTACCAGCAGATGGGCGGCTTCGGGGAGCGCGTGCTCGGCATGGCCTTCCGCGACCTTGACGGCTTTGCTAACGAGTTCGCTGTGAGATGCGCGTGCTGCCGGTGCTGCTGCTGCTGTGGGTGCTGCTGCTTTGCCGCTTTGCCTCTCAGTGCTCTCTTGCTCTTCTCTGCTCTGCTGCTGCTTTTGCGCTGCCTTGTTCCACTCCCACACGCTCTTTCAACCTAACCTCTGTATCCATCTCCCTCTCCCCCCCCCCCCCCCCCCCTTTCTTCCTCCCCTCCCCTTCTTCCCCTCCCCCCTTCTCTTCTTCTCACTCCCCCCTTCTCCTCTTCTCACTCCCCCTTTCTCCTCTTCTCACTCCCCCATTCTCCTCTTCTCACTCCTCCCTTCTCCTCTCCACACTCCCCCCTTTTCCCTCTTCCCCCTGCCCGCCCTCCTCCCCACGTACCAGTTCACGCACAAGCCGCAGCCCAACTTCCCCACGGACGGGCTGACGTTCGTGGGCATGGTGAGCCTCATGGACCCGCCGCGCCCGGGCGTGCCCGAGGCCGTGGCACAGTGCCGGCGCGCTGCTGTGAAGGTCATCATGGTCACGGGCGACCACCCCATCACCGCCACTGCCATCGCCACCAAGGTAGACAAGAGAGGGAGCTGAGGAGTTTTGAGGGCTCTCCTAGCCTGCGCCTTTCTTCCTGCTCACCTCGACATCTTCTATATTCTCCTTCGTCTCCCTCGTCATCTCTCTCCCCCTCGCTCCCGCCCTTTGGCCGTCCCCAATTGGCACGTGGTCTGCTTCTTTCGGCACCGGGCATGGGCAGGTGGGCATATTGGAGAGCAGCAAGGTGGAGGCGGGCAGTGCGGCAGTGGTGACGGGCGATGACATCAGGGCGTGGAGTGCACTCACCCCCAGGGAGGAGATTCTCAAGTGGGACGAGGCGCTCTCGCACCACCAGGTGTGCCTCTTCTCTTTCCCCCTTCTCTCTCTTCCTCCACGCCCTCCCCCCTTTCCCTAATGCATCCACTGCGCTACCTGCAAGCACTCACTCTTATCGCTCTCCTCTCCTTCTCAAGCAATGCAACTCGCATCTCTTTTCACTCTCTTGTCCACCTTCCTTGCTCCCCTCCCTCGACCCCACTCCACGCTCCTCTCCCCTTCCCCCTCCCCCCCCCCCCTCTTTCCCCCTTTTCCCCCTCATCCCCCCCTTTCCCCCCCTCCCCCCCCCTTTCCCCCTCTCCCTTCCACCCCCCTCGTCCGCCCCCGCCCCCCCCCTTTCCTCCCCCTCCCCTTCCCCCCTTTCCCCTTCCCCCCCCCGGACATCAGGTGATCTTTGCGCGGGTGTCCCCATCGCACAAGTTGCTGCTGGTGGAGCACTGCCAGCGGCGCGAGGAGATAGTGGCAGTCACGGGGGACGGGGTCAACGACGCCCCTGCACTCAAGAAGGCCGACATCGGTATCGCCATGGGCAT
Organism: Closterium sp. Naga37s-1; assembly: GCA_947471745.1. Taxonomy (NCBI): domain Eukaryota; kingdom Viridiplantae; phylum Streptophyta; class Zygnematophyceae; order Desmidiales; family Closteriaceae; genus Closterium; species Closterium sp. Naga37s-1. The sequence goes on along the minus strand of CANJKZ010000093.1, from coordinate 54,000 downwards.
TGCCGGGTGAGGACAATTGTTCCTCTCCCTGCCCCTTCCCTCTCTTTATGTGACTTGCTGCAGCCATCCCTGTATTGATGCACTTGACTGGACTCCCTCCGTGGCCCAACCACAAACTCTCCCCCACTCGTCTTCCCCAAAATCTCCCCCCGTTCGTCCCCCACCCACGCAGCAAGGACGTGTCCAAGGAGGCGGCGGACATGATCCTCATGGACGACAACTTTGCGTCCATAGTGAACGGCGTGGAGGAGGGGCGGCTCATCTTTGACAACCTGAAGAAGACCATCTGCTACGCGCTCACCGTCAACGTGCCGCAGCTCATCCCCTACCTCGTCAACGTGCTGCTCGGCGTGCCCCTCGCGCTCTCCACCGTGCTCATGCTCGCCATCTGCCTCGGCACTGATATGCTGCCTGCTATCTCCCTGGCGTATGAGGAGAAGGTGAGGTGGGGGAAGGGAGGGGAGAATGGGAGGAGGGGAGAGAGGGGGAGTGGTTGGGGAAAGAAAAGGTAGGGAAATCTGAGGGGAAGGGGGAGTGGGAGGGGGAGGGGGAGGGAGGGATGTTGTGCTGGGTTATCAATGGCGATCTGGCGTGCCCCTTGCGCTCTCCACCGTGCTCATGCCCGCCATCTGCCTCGGCACTGACATGCTGCCTGCTATCTCCCTGGCTTATGAGGAGAAGGTGAGCTTCTGCTGGGGAGAAGCCGGAGGAGAGGGTAACAGGAGGGGTGGCAAGTGGAGGGGAGGGGAGTAATGGAGGGAACATCTAATAAAAACCCTCCCCTCTTGAGACACGCATATCTCATAACTCTTGGGACCGCCAAGAAAGTAGTCCCTTCCCCATATTTCTCTCCATTCCCCCTTTCTCTATCCAGGAGTCGGACATCATGGACCGGCCGCCGAGGAACCCCAGGAGGGACCGGCTGGTGAGCTGGCGCCTGATCAGCCATGCGTATCTGCTCATCGGTGCCGTGCAGACCCTTGCTGGGTTTCTCGCCTACCTCGCTGTCTTCAACGACTATGGCTTCCGCCCCAATGTAACATACCCACCCGTGCTCCCTGCCTGCCTGCCTGCCTGCTTGCCTGCCTGCCGGCCTTCCTGCCTGCCTGCCTGCTTGCCTGCCTGCCGGCCTGCCTGCCTGCCTGCCGGCCTGCCGGCCTGCCTGCCTGCCTGCCGGCCGGCCTGCCTGCCTGCCTGCCGGCCTGCCTGCCTGCCTGCCTGGGCTGAGATGATTCGACACGATGCCGTCCTCTTGACTGGTTATGTATTGCGTGTTACGAGGGCTACTGGTTACAGTCCCGATGTAACGTACATAGTTTACGCTGCTCCACCAGACACAGATCTCGCTCCCCCCCACCTCCCCACCTCATCCCCTATCACGTCCTCTCCTCCCCTCCCCCACCTTTCCCCACCCTCCCCCACCTTTCCCCACCCTCCCCCACCACAGATGTTGCAGCGAATCGGGTTTGACTTCGCCAGGAACCCCATCATCTGCACGTTCAACAGTGAGAAAGAGCCCTACGACTGCGGGTACGGTTGCGGCCCACCCAACTACTCCCTCGCCATGCCTGACACGTCCTCGCCGCCCGCGGCACAGCCCTACTGCTACCAGGGCTGCCCCATCCCCAACAGCAACGTGACGCCAGTGCTGGTGGATCCGTTCAGTGAGATGGGTGCGGCGGGGTTCAAGGGCCAGCAGTTCTGCGCGCTCACCTGCAACACGTCTGCGTCTGCCTTTCCGGGGGGTGTGCTGCCGTCGCAGTGCTCCAACCCGTCACTCTCCTCCAATGTGAGTGCTTCTCATGCGCCGCAGCGCAGACTCAGTCCCTGCGCGTGGAACTGCGGTTGCTGCGTCGCTGCTTTGCTGCTTCCGTGTGCGTTGCTATGTCCTGCTTCCCTGTCACTCTGCCCAAGCGTCCACATGCTTGCCCGCGTTTCTCCAATTCCCGCTCCTATTTTTCCCTACACTCTTCCCACCCCTCCTCGTGACCCGTGCTCCCCTCGAGTTCTCTCCCAACCCAACCATCTTGTCCCACTCCCCATCTCCCCCCCTTCTCAGGTGGGGTTCCCAGGGCGGCAGCAGCTGGGAAAGCCGCTGGGGCCGTACAACGGGTGGTACTGGTGGGCAGGGCGAAAGCAATTGCAGCCCAACACGCAGTACCAGGTGGAGGTGTTGCGCTATGCCCAGTCCGCCTACTTTGTCGCTGTCATCGTCACCCAGTGGGCCAACCTGCTCGTGTGCAAGACCCGCCGCCTCTCGCTCTTCCAGCAGGTCGGTGCTGCCAATGCAGGTGCGGTGCTCCTCGGTGTTTCACCAGAGCCATGGATCTTTCTGTTCTCTTTCTACGTATGCCCTCTGCCAACGCCTGACTCTCTGCAACGCCTGACTCTCTCCAGGGCATGCGCAACCACGTGCTGACCTTCTCGCTGTTCTTTGAGACGCTGGTGGCAGCAGCGCTGCTGTACTGGCCGTTCCTGCAGGAGGTGTTTGACACGCGGCCCCTCAATGTGCTCTACTGGTTCATCGGCGTGCCCTTTGCCCTCACCATCCTCGCCATTGGAGAGCTCCGCAAATGGCTCATTCGCAAGTTCCCAGGTCTGTATTCTCGCTCCTCATCCTTTTCGCCCCTCTCATCCTTTTCGCCCCTCTCATCCACCTGCCCCTCTCCTCCTCTCACCTCTCACCCTCTGCCTTTTCAGCTGTTCAAGTCTGTTTGTTTCTTCTTCAGCTGTTCAGGTTCTTAAAGAGATTTTGAGATGCTTCAAAAATTGCGACCTGAATCTGATATGCTGGTGTGGTGTGCTCTCATTGTGCCTGTGGCCTGGTGCATGCAGGAGGATGGATGGACAGATGGACCAACTGGTAATGCTACGCTCTGTTCGTCACAGACTCAAGTGTCCCATCCCAGCCACCTCGCTCTTTATGCCATATCTCAACCTACAGTACTACCTCCCAGTCTGTGCTCCTCTTGAAACTGCCGCCCCTCCAGATCACCCTTATTAGCCTTGCTTGGTTCTCATCTACCGTAATAATTGCTTACAGTGTCTTCTCGCCTGGCCACCTGGCACCAGGGCTCTCGCTAGGATTCTGGCCTGTCTGACAGTATGTATAACTTTTTTTTTTTTTTTTTTCCGTCTCACGCTCAGATAAGGATTTTTTTGTAGTCTGATCTCTAAGATGAAACATTAAAGCCCGGGGTCAGCATGGTAATTTATCAAGTTATGTGGGTTTGAAATAGTGTTGGCGAAACCTTGAAAAACAATAATTTCGGCAAAGTCGGTGTAGCGAGAAACATATTGATTGACGAGGGGGAGAGGGGTCTCGCCAAACGTGAAGCGATGGTGAACGATACTGTGCAGCTTTGACGGATTTGCAAGCAGTGTGGGGCGACTGGAAGGAGTGTCGCAAGGATTGTTCTTCAGCCAATCAGGTTCAAGTAGTGGAGAAGGTCCACGCTCAATGCGACTACTAGCAAAAACGAAAACGGGAAGCACCAAGCACCAACGGGAAGCACCAACACCAGAACACCACGATTAAGACAAGACTCTTCAAGGAGTCTGCAGAGCAGTCGTCATAGCATTAGAGATCTGAATCATACAGCACACTATATTGCAAGTTACATGACTAAGTTAAGCATAATAAAATGAAATAACTAGATAGGAAACTAAGGAAAATATAAATGGAAAGTATATAGAAAGGGAGGGAGGGTTGGGTTGTAGATGCAGATCTACAAATAAATTAGACTAGGTGGCAGGTCCGTGGACCTGCCACAAGATAAGGAAGGAGTGACTCCTTACTGCATAAGCCTTTACAAGTCTTGTCATAATCTTTAAATTTAGAAATTTATTTCAAAATTTTTCATATTAAGACAAGACTCTTCAAGGAGTCTGCAGAGCAGTCGTCATAGGTCAGACGAGACATGCGGTGCGTATGTACGGTACATGTATAACATATCAGTTTGCTTGCACTGATTGTATACTCGATGTGATTTTCTAAGGAATATGGGAATGACGGAATGCGTCAGTAAGAATTGAGCACGCGAAAAATGTTCCTCCAACCCTGATAAAGAAAATGTGTTGAGCTTGGAACAATGAGGGCATGGTCGGTCCACGAGAAAAAATAAACCATTATCAAATTGCTATACCCTTGATTGACCATTATCCAAAAAGTAAGGCGTTGGGTCAGGAGTTATTCTAGCTTTGGTTGTAAAGTTCAGCGGAATGCCAACATTGCACAATCGCGCGCTGAGTCCAAAATGCGTTACGGATACGCTGCGAGCATGCGCACATGGTTTATTATTATTATTATTATTATTATTATTATTATTATTATTATTATTATTATTATTATTATTATTTCGAAGAAGACCACATGTGAATTGTCCACGTGGGTAGGTGCTCGACCCGTAACCCACATAGTCGTGTGCGGCATGTGTCGATGAACATCGATTAACATTAGGATGGTAAAGAAGTTAGATAAATATCATAGGACGATAATGTGAGAATAGTAGGTATAGTTAGATGCCATAGCTAGGTAAGCCCTAGCTAGGCAAGAGAGAATAAGCAAAAAAGGAGGAATTTTCACTAGAAAGCAGCAGGATACATATAGGAAACCCTAGGGGGTTGTACTCGCTATAGAGTACCCCACTGCAGGCTAGAGAACAATAACATTCTGACACACCCCCATAGTCAAAGTGGGGTATAATCAGCAGAGCAAGTAGTCCTAGAGCAGGTTCACATGCACAAGTAAAGCTAGGGGCAGTCGCAGAGGGCAAGTGAGGAGGAGGAGGAACTGTGGAAGGAGAGAAGATGGGAGGCAACGACTGAAGCTGCAGAGGCACGGGCACAGGAGCGGCTGACTCAGTGGCTACCGAAGCAAGGGCGACGGACTACTGGAGTAACTGGCTCCGCGGCTATAGACGAGCGGCAGGAACAACGGACCCACTGGCGACTGGTGCAACAGGCTCACTGGCTACCGAAGCAAGGGCGACGGACTACAGGCGCTGCAGGCGACACGACCGCTACCTCCACACAACCTCCTCCAACTGCCCCACACCCTCGACACACACCCCCTGCTGAACCCCTAACTCCACTCCTACAGCACCCCCCTTAAACCCTAAACCCTAGGCTCCCACACACCCACCCCCCTCAGCGGCAGCTGCAGCAGTGGGAGACCAGGGAGGAGGAGGAGCAAGGGGAGTAACACACAACCGCCACCCCCACACTCCTCACCCCCAAACCCTAATTCAGGAGAACGGGCAGCAGTAGGGGTGGGGCACCGTCAGAAGCACGGGGGACAGCGAGCAGCTCAGGGACAGAGAGGAACGGGCCGCCCACGGGCCTGGCACAGCCCGACGAACCGCGCGCAGGCGGCCCGAGCCGCGCGCTGGCCTGGCGCAGCCCGTACGGGCCGCGCGCGGGCCGGGCGCAGCCCGTACGGGCCGCGCTCGGGGCTGGCGCAGCCCGCGCTGGCCAGGACGGGCGACGGGGGACGACGGGCTGGTCCCCGTCGCCCGTCGAAGCGCCCCCCGGGGGCGACGCGCGGACCGACGGGGCAGAAGGCCGCCGCGCGCCTCGGGGCGCACGGCGGGCAGAAAACCGCCGCGCGCCTCGGGGCGCACGGCGGGCAGAAAACCGCCGCGCGCCTCGGGGCGCACGGCGGGCAGAAAACCGCCGCACGCTCCGAGCGCGCGGCGGGAAGAGAAATCCGTCGCACGCCACGGGGCGTGCAACACACAGAGTAGCAGCGGAAGCAGTTAGGTGGGCCCACAGGCCAGGAGCGTAGATGCTCTGATAGCATGTGAGAATAGTAGGTATAGTTAGGTGCCATAGCTAGGTAAGCCCTAGCTAGGCAAGAGAGAATAAGCAAAAAAGGAGGAATTTTCACTAGAAAGCAGCAGGATACATATAGGAAACCCTAGGGGGTTGTACTCGCTATAGAGTACCCCACTGCAGGCTAGAGAACAATAACATTCTGACAGATAACATACAAAAAACTGGAAACTAGTGTTGCCAGCATCTGCACTTAAGTGCATGCCGCACCATTCCGTTCACACGGCTACTATGGGCCGGTGCTTTTTGTCATATTCAGAATAACAATGGCTTACGGAAGAAAATTGTGTGGCAAACCATCAAGTTATGGCATATATCATGCATCCTCAAGGATAGCGTTCCCATAAGAGTTGAGGAGCTCGGGGAACCATGAAGAGGGCATCGTTGCCCGTATCAATGTCAAATCCCAGCTGCTAGTACAGTTGGGGTAACACGATACCCAAATAGTCGTAAGTGATTGTTTATGTAAGATGGGCATGCGAGCCTCTAACTCAACGTCGTTCCATGAAGGGGCGTTACGTCAGTAACGAGGTCGTCGAATGGGACGCCCTTTTCGTATATGTTCATAACATCGTTCCGAAGAAACGAGTGCATGCTCGTATGCGAATACAATAAATAGTGGTCATGTTCTACGCCACTTTTGGTTACCCTTTGCACAGACGAGCACATGCTCATTATAATTTTATGAAGTGGTACATATGCTAGCTTGTGTGTACGGTTACTTCATTTATGATATCAGGTGACTCGTCAGGAATCGAAAGCTGGCATTCGTTGCATGATGCCGGTATGCAATTATGATTCTCGACATCATCATTGTGTCGTACCAAATAAAGTCGAATTTCCACAACATCTGGAATAAGCTCTCTCGTTGGATATGGCTAGGCCAAGACGGCCGGTGTTGTGTGATATTTAGTAAATGGTTTACGCCGAAGACTGCTTGACGCGGCCCTTATGCCGCCCCCCCCCTTTTTTTTTTAGCCTCTGAGCCTCGTCGGTCTAAAAGGTGTCGAATACGGTACTTGAGAATATTGAGAAGTGGCGAATGTACGTAGGCAAATGTGGAAAAAAGGAACAGCCCTTTCCTACCGTTGACATCGAGCGTTTGCCACTTTCGAGTACCGAAACGCTACCATAAGTGATTGAAAAACAATGACTTGACAATCCCGTGCGATTTGTACATGCGCGCACCAAGCCAGTGTAACAGCTTTATTGCCATGATCCCAAACTACTGGCGATTCGGCCTGGATAGAACCTTGTTGTTTCATCAATTCTAACATACATTCGCTCACATATTTAGAGTAATGGGAAAGGGAAGATCGATGGTGCAAACGGCCAAAAGGTGAAGGCTGGCGCTGTATCCAAACCAGGCCCTTAGAATGGTGCCGGGATGTTTGAAAATTACAGTTGAGACAGGCAATCTGCCGGTACACCAAGAATTAGACAAAGTGCCAATTTCTACTACCGTACAAGCGCTGGCTTTGCTTAAGATATTCTGATGAATCAGGCACCCACGCTTTCTCTCTTCTTCTTCTTCTTCTCTTCTTCTTCTTCTTCTTCTTCTTCTTCTTCTTCTTCTTCTTCTTCTTCTTCTTCTTCTTCTTCTTCTTCTTCTTCTTCTTCTTCTTCTTCTTCTTCTTCTTCTTCTTCTTCTTCTTCTTCTTCTTCTTCTTCTTCTTCTTCTTCTTCTTTTTCTACATCATGTAACACTAGTGTCAGCGTAAGTAAGGCAAATATGGCAGCCATAATCGGCAATATAATACTTTCACAATTGTGTGATCAATGCAATCACGTTAGGCGGTAACTTGATCGCCATAATCCATGTGGTTTTTTGTTTCGGTCATACATTGTCCGAAGTCGTACGGTGAAATACCAGTACCTCAATTGTCCAAGTCGAAGAAATATTATGAGAGTGGGTTGGGTCCATGTGGCCTTCATTGGGCCTATCATATGGCCTCACTCGCAGAGCCCTGCTCTTTACTTCGTAGATATTAATATTTAACGTTCGGTAAAATCTTACAAAAAAGGCGGACCCTTGTGAATTATAATTCACAACAATGCGCGCGCCATGCTGATTCCCTTTCAAGGGGTAAACGAATCTTAATCTTATCAAGGTCTTTAGACGGCCACCACCGCCATTGTCAAAATCTTTATATGGCCATTTTTATTTTATAAGCCACCATTCATTTCTATTTTTGTGGCACAACAGTTTTGGTCGTATAGCTGTCTTGTCACCAAATGAGTGCACCGAGCACCAAAGGTGCTAGTAGTGCTTACCAGCACTACCAGCAGCAGGAACCCCAGCACCAAACACCAGCTGCAGCAGTAGCAGCTCGAGAGTGCAATAGTCGCTCTCCCACCATGCATAGCAGCACCACCAATGACGATTAGCACTCACAGCAGATTGCGCCCACACGCACCTAGCAGCAAATCGTGTGGCGGATTGGGCAGCACCAGCAGCAGATAGCGCAGCATCAGCGGCAAATCTTGCCGCAGCAAATCGCGAGCGGCAACGTCAAATCGCAAGCACCAGCAGCAGCAAATCGCGAGCAGCAGCAGCACCAGATCGCGAGCAGGAGCAGCAGCAGATCGCGAGCAGCAGCAGTAGATCGCGCAGCAGCAATTCGCGAGCAGCAACAACAAATCGCGAGCAGCAGCAGCAAATCGCAAGCTGCAGCAGCAGCAGCAGATCGCGCAACACCGGCATCACCTCCAACAGAATCGGCAGCGAATCGCGAGCAACAGTAGCAAATCGGGAGCAGCAGCAGCAAATCGCGGGCGGCAGCAGTGAATCCCGAGCTCCGGCAGAAGATCTCGCAGCGCCAGCAGGCAATCCCGAGCACCAGCAGCAAATCTTGCGACATCAGCAGATCTCGCCATTACAGCAGCAAATCGCGTCAACTGAGGCAAATTGCAATCACCAGTAGCAAATCGCGAGCTGCAGCAGGAGATATCGCAGCAACACCAGCAGATCACAAGCGCCAGAAGCTGATTTCACAGCAGCAACAGCAGATCGCGTGTTAAGATCGAATCACGAGCACCAGCAGCGGGTCGCGCGCGACAGCAGCAGATCGAGTGGCAGCAGCAGCAAATCGCGATGACTTAGCGATCGTGCAGCCGAGGCGATCGCGCAAGGGGCGACATTAACAGCAGCGAGATACCCTTGAAGCGTCGGACTGCAGGATCTGCCATATATATAATTGATTTCAATCTCGTCGTTCTGCATCACCAGCAGTAACCGACCTCGCCATGCACAATCCGAACGCACCACCGCAGCGACATCTACGGAAAACGACTTCCAGGTTGAAGTGGGGATCTCGTCACGTGCGGCGGGAGTAGAGCAGGATAGGAACGGCTATGGCGGAGAGGTTCCATGTGTGTGCTGTTGTAGATGCAGATCTACAAATGAATTAGACTAGGTGGCAGGTCCGTGGACCTGCCACAAGATAAGGAAGGAGTGACTCCTTACTGCATAATCCTTTACAAGTCTTGTCATAATCTTTAAATTTAGAATTTTATTTCAATTTTTTTCATATCATTCAAGCTAACTACTTCGTGTGAAATAACCGCAGGAGCTAACAACAAGGGAATTTGCAAACGAAGGTGACATGCCAGAAAACGTACATGCTGAGTCGCAAGAATGAGCGTTGAGAAGAGCGCGACACAGCGCGATATGGCCTCTGGCACATCGATGTCAAAACATATGCATATTAGTATCTAGGCTATATTGGGGCTAGCCTTAGGGGGTACAGTAACATTCTCGACACTCTAGTCTTGTACCCCAACCTTGACCTACCGTATTCTCCCGGACAAAACACCCCCCCATGACAGAGCACCCCCGGGTAGCTTGTGCGGGGTGGGTGCTATGGGCGACCTCGATTTCACTATACCCCCCTTTTTGGATGATTTTTTATAACACCCTCCTTTGCTTACAGATTCTATATTATAGCTTTTAACGAGTAGGTACAAGTACGGGAGTATATCGCAAAAACCCCTCGCTCGATGAAATTTCCCGGTTCTTTCACATCAAATCTGCCGAGATTCCCCCCCGCCCACTATTTCGCTGTCGCCACGTGCTGGCGAATCTTCCGCTGCAGGTGGCCAGAGGGGTGCCAAATGACATTTCCGAGGGGGTGATGACGTTCGCGTCGAAAATGACATTCGCGCCTCAACATGTGTTGTTAAAAAGCCCATGGAAACACTCAACTTCTGTAATAAAAAAACTTTAACACTAAAATATACCATATATATGCACCCGGGTATTATGTAGCTTCTTCCTATGAGAAGACACCCCCCCTTTTTTTTCTTGTATTTTTAGATCTACCCTAGGGTGTTATGTCCGGGAGAATACGGTAATGACACACAACTTCATGCCTAAGATAATAAGATGGTATCTAGAGCCTAGAGGTCTCTACGACCTAAGATAAGGGCCCACCGTTACCACGTTACCTCACCTGCCTTGCCTGCTGCCCGCGCGCGCCTCGGCTGCACGCGCGCGGCCCTTTTTTTTTTTTTTTTTTTTTTTTTTTTTTTTTTTTTTTTTCCCGCGCGCGCCGCTTGAGCAGCCCGCGCGCTCTTCGTTTAGGCCCGGTTAGGCCCGTTTTCGGCCCCGCGCGCCACGTCAGCCGCCCGCGCAGCCTGCCGCCGGCCCGCGCGTCGCGTAAGCCGCCCGCGCGCAGCCCGCTTAGGCCCTGCGCGCCTCGTCCGCCGCCCGCGTAGCCCGTTTTCGGCCCCGCGCGCCACGTCAGCCGCCCGCGCAGCCTGCCGCCGGCCCCACGCGTCACCTTCTCCGGTGACGGCGCGCTGCCCCCCGTCGCCCGTCACGGCACCTGTGGGACCCACGCGCTGCCCTGCACCAGCTACGCCGCTTCTGGAGCAACCGCCCCGGGCCCCTGAAGCAGCCGCCCCTGGTGCAGCCGCCCCTGGACCCTCGAGCAGCCGCCCCTGGACCCAGAGCAGCCGCCCCTGGCCCCTGAAGCAGCCGCCCCTGGTGCAGCCGCCCCTGGACCCTCGAGCAGCCGCCCCTGGACCCAGAGCAGCCGCCCCTGGCCCCTGAAGCAGCCGCCCCTGGTGCAGCCGCCCCTGGACCCTCGAGCAGCCGCCCCTGGACCCAAAGCAGCCGCCCCTGGCCCTTGAAGCAGCCGCCCCTGGACCCTCGAGCAGCCGCCCCTGGACCCAGAGCAGCCGCCCCTGGCCCCTGAAGCAGCCGCCCCTGGTGCAGCCGCCCCTGGACCCCGAGCAGCCGCCCCTGGACCCAGAGCAGCCGCCCCTGGCCCCTGCAGCAGCCGCCCCTGGCGCAGCCGCCCCTGGACCCCGAGCAGCCGCCCCGGGCCCCTGAAGCAGCCGCCCCTGGTGCAGCCGCCCCTGGACTCCGTGCAGCCGCCCCTGGACCCCGCGACGCCGCCCCTGGACCCGCGACGCCGCCCCTGGTCCCCGTGCAGGCGCCCGCCGAGCGCCGGCCCTGCTCGCACGGCGAGCGCCTGCCCTTCCCGCCTGGCGAGCACCTGCCTTGTTAGCGCGCTGCCGCGCCATCTGCCTGCCTGCCAGCCTGCCAGCCTGCCAGCCTGCCAGCCTGCCTGTCTGCCTGCCTGCCTGCCTGCCTGCCTGCCTGCCGCGCCTGCCCTGCCCGCGCTGCTACTGCTGCTCCTTCTGTTACTACTGCTAGGCTACTGCTACTGCTGCTACTGGCGGTGGCCAAATGCAGCTCCAGCGACATCCACGCGAGTCTCTACCGCACCAGCAGCTTCGTGAGTGGTATGCTAATTGGGGTTGTGGCGGTAGCCGTCGTAGCTGTCGCCCTGGAGCTGGTCAGTTGGGAGCGTCTGGCAGTGGCCAGCTGCAGCTGCAGCGGCGTCCATGCGAGACACTTACTTCTGTTGGAATCACTGAAGAGGAATGGATGAACTAGCAATGAAAAGAGTACAAGTACCTAACCCTAGAATTGTGTACCCCCTATAGGCTAACCCACTGTAGCCTAAACTAACACAACATATATAATGTTTGACACACCCCCATAGGCAAAGTGGGGGAGAACTAGGGGTCACAAGACCAGTCAAGGCAAAGCAAGGCAAAACAAGCTCAGGGTGGATCTCAAGGATACCACACAAATTCCGAGCACAAGCAAGTGGTCACAAGACCAGTTCACATGCAGGTTTATATATAGAGATCACAGTACAACAGACTCAAGAAGTAAGCAAGTGAGGTCCAGTAGGCACAAGGCCTAGAAGAGTGCAAAAGCGCTGATGGTCACAAGGCTGAAGCGCCTTGGTGAACACATCAGCAGTGTTGGCCTCAGAGGCCACGTAACGCAGGCGAAGCTGACCACGCTGCTGCAGCTCTCGAGCGAGGAAGTAACGCAGAGCAATGTGCTTCGTTCTGTGCTCCAGTCTGTGCTCCTCACACAAGGCAATGGCTGCCTTGTTGTCGACGTACAGCACTGGAGGAGAACGAGGCTGCTCTCCAAGGTCGGTCAGCAAGTAGGTGAGCCAGCGTAGCTCCTGGGCCGCCATGGCTGTGGCGTAGATCTCAGCCTCACAACTGGAGCTGAGAACAGAAGAAGAGCGAGTAGAACGCCAAGAAACAGAACCAGAGCCAAGACTGAAGGAGTAACCCTGAGACGACCGCTGAGTAGCCTGGTCGTCTGCCCAAGAAGCGTCTGAGTGCCCAGTGAGAACAACTGGGACTCGCCCTCCAAGCACTAGCCCCATGCCCGACGTACTGCACAAGTAGCGCAACACCCTCTTAGCTGCATCCATGTGCTCCTTCCGGTGACGGCCGGGAGCGACATAGCGTGCAAGAATGCTGAGAGGGTATGCAAGGTCTGGTCGAGTGCAGGTCATCAGGTACATGAGGCAACCCACAAGCTCTGGATACGGGCCACTCGGCTCTACGGACTCATCCGAAGGCAGAGCTGAGAGCGAGTGACCGGTAGGCAGAGGAGTGGGCTGAGGCGAGGAGTACGTGAAGCGGAAGCGCTGAAGGACCTGCTGCACCATGTGTGACTGAGTCAAGGTGATGGTGCGGCGTGCTCTGTCCCGGGTGATCCGCAAGCCAAGATAGCTTGTCAGTTCACCCAGGTCTGTGCACGTGTGTCTCTTCTGCAGCTCCGACTTCACGTGGGCGAGTGCCACAGTGTCAGCAGTAGCAAAGACCAAGTCGTCGACGTACACAAGGACGTAGAACGGCGGCAGTGAGGTGTCGGTGCGTAGAAACAGCGACGGGTCAGCAGTAGAAGGCGCGAACCCAAGAGCCGCAAGCGTAGTCCTCAGTGTGTCGTGCCACTCACGAGGCGCCTGGCGGAGACCGTAGACTGGCCGTCGGAGGCTCCACTGGGTACCAGGAGGGAACGACCCAGTGAAGCCAGGTGGACGGCGCAGCCAGATCTCCTCGTGCAGGCTGCCCTGCAGGAAAGCAGTGCTGAAGTCAAGCGAGTGGAGCTCGTAGTCACGCTGAGCGGCGACGTGCAGCAGAACCCGAAGAGTGGTCATCTTCGGGGTCGGGGAGAAGGTCTGGAAGAAGTCAACTCCCTCGCGCTGACTGAAGCCTCGTGCAACGTAACGCGCCTTGAAGACAGGCGGAGAACCCGGCGGCCGCTTCACCCTGAAAATCCACATGCCACTGACGATGTTCGCCCCAGGCGGGGGAACCTCGTCAACGTAGGTGCCTGTGGACTTCCAGGAAGCCATCTCTGTGTCCATGGCTGACTGCCACTGAGAGGAGTAGGGACCGGCCATCGCCTCTGCGTAAGAGCGTGGGGTCGGGATGTCTGGTGCATCCGGGTCTCCCTCAGGGGCAACAAGCATGGACACGAGATGGGGCAAAGCGGCAGCAAAGCACTGGAACTCCTCCTGCCTGTCCTCAAGGACGTCAGTGCCAAGAGCACACTCACCCCCGACGGACGGAGGACAGACAGACTCAGACTCAGCAACTAGGCTAGCAGCGTAGTCTAGACGACAGCGAGCAGCAAAGTCGACAAGCTCAGCAACTAAGGCAGACGCAGCAGCAGACTCAAAGGAAGGGTCAGTGACAACAGTGGCCAGGAGACGCGTGACAGCAGGACTGGTAGCACGAAGAGAGTCTGACCCAGGGTCAGGAAGAGCAGGAAGAGAGGAAGCAGGAGGAGACGGCAGTGGGACACGCTGTGGAGCAGTGGACGGACGAAGCGCCATCCGGTGAGTGCCTGGGACAGCAGGAAGACGCTGACGCTGGACTCGACGACTAGAGAGAGCAGTGCGGACAGGCGACCCAGGACGAGACTCAGGCGACGCAGGACGAGACGCAGGTTCACGCCGCTCAGTAAGACCTCCAGTCGGACCAGTGTAAGGAGCAGGACCAAGGAGAGAGGAGGCAGACGGTAACGCCGACTGCAGCTGGACAGGCTGAGGACACTCCAAGGAGGGAGGAGGAAAAGGAGGAGGAAGCTGACCAAGAACCTGCTGAAGGAGCGGAACAAAGTACGGTTGAGACCGAGCAGCGACACCAGAGCCAGCAGGGACACCCGCACCAGGGTCCGCAGCACCAGCAGCAGCTCCAGCGCCCACGTCCTCAGCACCAGCGGTAGCTCCAACGCCCGGGTCCTCAGCACCAGCAGTAGCTCCAACGCCTGGGTCCTCAGCACCAGCAGCAACTCCAACGTCCGGGTCCTCAGCACCAGCAGCAGCTCCAACGCCCGGGTCCGCAGCACCAGCAGCAGCTCCAACGCCCGGGTCCTCAGCACCAGCAGCAGCTCCAACAGCAGCGGGGTTCGTAACACGAGGCACGCCACTCCGAAGAGTGCAGCGCCGCTCGTACCACTCACGGATCCGCTCGCGGGAGGGGAGCTCCCGAACGGGAGAAGAAGTACTAGCACCAGTCCCAGTAGTACGTCCGGCTCGAGTGGTACCTCTCCGGAGGCTGCAGTACTCTAAGTACCACGCACGTAGCTGCTCCGAGGAGAGGGCTCCTCCAGGTGCAGGACTCCCAGACCTCGTACCTCCAGACGCAGAACCCCCAGACTCCGGACTCCGCAGCTCAGTACCACGAGGCTCCACACCCCCAAGCTCAGCACCCTCAAGCTCCACACCCCCAGGCTCCACACCCCCAGGCTCCACACCCCCAGGCTCCACACCCCCAGGCTCCACACCCCCAGGCTCCACACCCCCAGGCTCAGCACCCCCAGGCTCAGCACCCCCAGCAGGACGAGAGTCGACAGCTACCTCAACAGGCTCAACCGGGTCTACCTGAGACACACCTGAGGGAGCGGCACCCTGAGGGGGGAGGGGGTCTGCAACAGCAGCACCTGGCGAGAGGAAGAGAGGCGGGGGGGGGAGCGGGGCAGTGCGGTAGGGGAAGAGGCGGTAGTAGGGGACGGACTCGTCAAAAGTGACGTCCTGGGAGGGCAAGACTCGGCGCGAGGTGGCGTGGTAAAACTGCCAACCAGACGCGTCCGGGACAAAGCCGAGGAAGACGCAGGGAACAGCACGGGAGGAGAGCTTGTCCGCAGACGAATCGCGGACAAAAGCTCGAGACCCCCAGACCCGGAAACGCGACGCATCGCCAACCTCCCCCGTCCACAGTAGCGTGGGCGAGGTCTCCGGCAAGGAGACACGGGGCCAGAGGTTGAGCTGATGCGCAGCGTACCGGACCGCAAACGGCCACAGAAAGTGGGGGGCAGCCGCATGGATCAAGGAGGTACGGGCGACCTCCATGACCAGGCCAATGCGGCGCTCCGCAACCCCATTCTGCTGTGGAGAAGCCGGAAGCGTGAACGAGCTCAATGCCGTGCTCAGCACAGTAGGCTGCCAAGAGGTCGGAGGAGAACTCACCACCTCTGTCAGAGTGCAAGCGCAGGACAGGAAAGTCCGAGTGAAAACGCTCGCTGAGCTGGAGACGGGCTCTGCGGATCCAAGGGATCAAGACATCAGGGACCTCACCCTTGGTGCGCAAGGGGAAGACCGAGGTGTAGCGCGAGTAGTCGTCAACAACTATCAGGAAGTACCTCTCCTGACCCTGACCACGGACGCGGGCTGGGCCCCACACGTCCATGTGGAGTGTCTGCAAGGGAGCAGTCGTCGGGGGGAACGAGGAGGAGTGAGGAGCGGCGCGCTGCCGTCCCTCGACACAGGGGAGACAGGTAGGAGCAGGCGAGGGTGGGAGAGGAGGAAGGACCCTGGGCAGGCCAGAGACAAGGTACCTGGAGTGCATGGCACGAAGCCGCTGCACAGACGGGTGGCCAAGGCGGTGGTGCCAGAGGACAGTCTCGTGTGCCAAAGAGCGACACGAGCAGGGGGCGGACAGCTGACCTGACGCGGACGCGGACGCAGTCGCAGCAACCTGAGGGGACTCAGTAGTCAGTGTGTACAGGTCCGACCCCGGCTGCCGAGTGAAGGTAGCCAAGTGACGGCCCGTACGAGCACACGTGCAGTGTGTCACGCGCTCGTAGGCAGGGGTGAACTGGTGAACACCCCCGTCCTGGAGTGCACAGCCTGCCACCAAGTTCGTAGAGAACGAGGGGAGGTGGAGACCTGACAGTGTGCCCGACGGGACCGCAGGGCAGGGAAGGACAGTGGAAGAGGTCGCAATGACCGGACCCCCAGAGGGGTCAGCAAGGGAGACAGCAACTGGTCGAGCAAGCGGCTCAAGGGCAGTGCGGTCACGAAAGAAGCAGCGAGAAGCACCTGAGTCCAGTGTGAAGGTGTGCAGTGCGGCAGTCGACGCAGTACCAAGGGGGGGAGACACACGAGCACCTAGAGCAGCAGCCTCACCAGCACCTGGGGTAGCCGACACGTGAGTACCTGGAGCGGCAGACGCACTGGCCCTAATGCCCGGGTCGGGCGGCACACACAAGTACTCAGCACCCTCTCCACTAGTAGACATCACATACATGGCAGATAGAATAGCATCAAAGTCTAGAGCATAGATATCAATCCCCTTCTTCAGGAGATCAAGCCAGCGGGGCAGCTCAGTGGCCTGAGGGAACTGAACACGCCAAGCGTCGTCGAGACGAGAGAAGCAGCGCTGTGTGGCGTGCGGTCGTCCACACTGCTGACCAGTGCGGTCACCAGTGCGAATGACGTACGTGCAGCTAAGACCACCCCCACCCCCGTGCTGAGAGTACCACTCACGGACCTCCTGGGGCGAGAGAGTGTGCTGCTGGCCCTGGCCACCGCCAGCGCCTCCACGGCCACCACCACCGCTGCCACCTCCTCGACCACCCCAACCCCTGCCGCCGCCTCGTCCACCGCCACCCCAACCGCCGCCTCCACTCCTGCCACCTCCCCCGCCGCTGCCGCCACCACCCCCACCGCTACCACTCGCCCCTCCAGCCGAGCCACCACCCCCACTGCCTCCACCGCCCCCACCGCCGCCTCCCCCGCCGTCACCGCCACTACCCTTGCCCCCTTTGCCCTTGCCGCTGCGGCGTCCGCTCGAGGCAGACGCAGTGCCGACCTTCTCAGTACCAAGAAGGTCGACAGCAGCAGCAGAGGCGACAGAGGGAAGCAGGGGGGAAGGAGAACACCCCTCAAAGAACGGGGTACGGGGGTCGCCACGAGAGGCACCTACAGCGACTATGCTAGCCTCAGCTGCAAGTAGCTCCTTCTCGAGGAGGGCAATGGTGAGCTCAGTGGGGCAACGAGCTAGGAAGTGGTCCCTGACAGCACGCAGTGTGTCAGGGAGGCGGGTGACTAGGTGATAGAGAGTGAGCCAGAGTGGAGGGGGGTGCGTGGCAAGGAACTCAGCAGGCATGGTGGCACGGAAGCGGGCCTCACTAGTACGGAGGTGCGTGATGAGGTCAGCGACTGTGTGAAAGGAGGCCAGGTCGGGAAACAGGTAGGGGAGGGAGAGACGGCCTAGTGCGGCAGAGGCAGGTGAGGAGTAGCGAGCAACTACAGCTGTGTACAGTGCCAGTGCAGTCTTGTGCTGACCAAAGTGCTCGCGTTCGTCTATCGGCAGGGAGTTGCGAATGGCGAAGCGAGCGTGGGCATCACGAGTCTGCCACTGTGAGCGAGCAGTGCTGTCAGCAGTAGCAGCAGGGGCAGTGACAAGGCCTAGGGCGTGATCGTACAGTGAGATGTCATCCTTGGCTGTGAGCTGTAGGTAGAGGTGCAGGTCATCGAGCCAGGTGTCAAACTTCACAGGGCGGCCCTCAGCATCGAACACGAGAACCTGTGGGCTAGCCATAGGAACAGTAGAAATAGCAGCAGTAGCGGTAGGAGAAGCAGGTAGGACGAACCAGGTAGGGCAGGGCGGCGCGGCTCGGTTCAGGTCGGGTCGCGGCTCGGCTGGGTGGCGCGGCTCGGCTCGGGGCGCGCGGCTCGGCTCAGGTCACGGCGGGGACGGGCCGCCCGCTTTCCCTCTTGTGCTGCGGCGGGAACGGGCCGCCCGGGGCCTCTGGGTGGTGGGCACGGGTCGGCGAGGTAGGCACGGGGCCGGTTGGGGCCCTAGAGGGGCGAGCGCGGGGCCGATCGGGGCCTGAGCGGGGCTAGCGCGGGGCCAAACGGGGCCTTGACGGGGCTAGCAAGGGGCCGACGGGGCCTGAACGGGGCTAGCGCGGGGCCGACGGGGCCTGAAACGGGGCCGAAGGGGGCCTGAAACGGGGCTAGCGCGGGCCCGATCGGGGCCTGAATGGGGCTAGCGCGGGGCCGACGGGGCCTGAGAGGGGCTAGCGCGGGGCCTACGGGGCCTGAGACGGGGCTAGCGCGGGCCGACGGGGCCTGAAACGGGGCTAGCGCGGGCCGACGGGGCCTGAGAGGGGCTAGCGCGGGGCCGACGGGGCCTGAAACGGGGCCGACGGGGCCTGAAACGGGGCTAGCGCGGGCCGACGGGGCCTGAGAGGGGCTAGCGCGGGGCCGACGGGGCCTGAAAAGGGGCCGACGCGGCCTGAAACGGGGCTAGCGCGGGTCGACGGGGCCTGAAACGGGGCCGACGGGGCCTAAACGGGGCTAGCGCGGGGCCTGAACGGGGCCTTAAAGGGGCCGACGGGGCCTGAACGGGGCTAGCGCGGGGCCGTCAAGAGGGGCCTCTAGGGGCGTGACACGCCGAGGCGCCCTAGGGCACGGGTAGGTAGGTAGGTAGGTAGTTACGTAGTGGTGGGCCCTTAGAAAATTTCGGTCCTAGGAAGGACCTGCTCTATACCATGTTGGAATCACTGAAGAGGAATGGATGAACTAGCAATGAAAAGAGTACAAGTACCTAACCCTAGAATTGTGTACCCCCTATAGGCTAACCCACTGTAGCCTAAACTAACACAACATATATAATGTTTGACAACTTCCCAGCAGCTTCACGAGTGGTACGTTCAGAGTAGAGGGTCTTTGAGTCCCGTTCGCTGCCCGTACGTCATTTGCACAGGTGATCGGGCTGGTCAGCCTTGCGGGACACCTGGTCACACACAGTCCCGCTGCTTCGCCCGTCTGAGCGACGCCTGGCGTACCGAGTTTGGCGACGAGGCTGAGCTCCCCACCTGGCTGGAGCTGCTTAGGCAGAGGGTAGATGTATTTGCTCTTGACTATGATGCTATTCTCACTGCCATGTATGCATTGCCTACTAGTGCTGACGGTGCCTGTTACCTGTGCGTACCGCCTGACCCAGGTATAGAGCTTGCTGCTCTAGGTGCTGGTGGGGCTGCTGCCCTAGGTGCTGGTGAGGCTTCTGCTCCAGGTGCTGGTGAGTCTGCTCTCTCTGGTACTGCGCCTGCTGAGGCCTTTTACACCTTCACAATTGACTCCGGTGCTTCTCGCTACTTCTTTCGCGACAGCACCACCCTCACGCCGCTCAGTCGGCCGATTGCAGTCTCTCTGGCAGACCCCTCTGGGGGTCCAGTCCGTGCGACCTCCACCACTGTCCTCCCTTGTCCTGCTGTCCCGTCCGGCACACTGTCGGGTCTTTACCTCCCCTCGTTCTCTACGAACTTGGTGGCGGGTTCTGCGCTCCAGGACGCGGGTGTTCACCAGTTCACCCCTGCCTACGAGCGTGTGACACACTGCACGTGTGCTCAGACGGGTCGTCACCTGGCTACCTTCACTCGGAAGCCGGGGTCGGGCCTGTACACACTGACTACTGAGTCCCCTCAGGTAGCTGCGTCTGCGTCTGCGTCAGGTCAGTTGTCGGCCCCCTGCTCGTGTCGCGCCTTGTCGCACCAGACCCTCCTTTGGCACCACCGCCTTGGTCATCCCTCGGTACAGCGCCTTCGCAGCATGCACCGCCGTGTCCTTGTCTTTGGTCTTCCCAGGGTTCTCCCTCCCCTCCCACCCTCGCCTGCTCCTCCCTGTCTTCTCTGTGTCGAGGGGCGGCAGCGCGCCGCTCCTCACTCCTCCTCGTTCCCTCCCACAGAGGCTCCCCTGCAGACTCTCCACCTGGACGTGTGGGGCCCAGCCCGCGTCCGTGGACAGGGCCACGAGCGGTACTTCCTGCTGGTCGTCGACGACTACACGCGTTACACCACGGTCTTCCCCTTGCGCACCAAGGGTGAGGTCCCTGATGTTTTGATCCCTTGGATCCGCGCTGCTCGTCTCCAGCTGCGCGAGCGGTTCCAGTTTGACCTAATGACACACAACTTCATGCCTAAGATTATAAGAATCGATTGCCTCTGGCAGCACGTAGGTCGACAATTTCGGGGCATTGCGAACGTATATTGGGCTCGAAAGTGCCTATTACTTAGGGCAATGCCACGCTGGGGGCGTCCACAATACGCAGACCCTTAGGGTTACGCAATTCTACTCTGTCAGCCACCGGGCGCCCACGGGCGGGTAGCAGGGCGCGAAATACAGAGACGACCATCCCCCTCACCGGTTTACGCACAGCTCACGCCACTGGTCGTCTAGTAGCGCGTCAACTCGCAAACGTCCAGTTCGCGCACTATTCTGGTCGACAAGCAGCGTGGAGAGGGCGCTGGAACGAGGCACCACCACGCCAGGACAGGTACACGTGCTCCGCGCCCCTGCACTCTGCGCTCTGCACCCTCCGCCCCCTGCGTTCTGCGCTATGCGCCCTGCGATCTGCGCCCTATTCTCTGCGCCCTATGCACTGCGCCCCATGCTCTGCGCCCTATGCTCTGCGCCCTATGATCTGGTTCCTATTCCCCTTCTCGCCAAACCTCCACCCGCCCCCGCCCCTTTCCAACCCCTATCCCTCATGGTTGTCCCCTTCCTCCCTTTCCCCCACCCGTTTTCTTCCTCCCACATGAGGCAGGGAGGAGGGCAGGAGAAAGGAATTCGAGGGTGGAGTGTTGTCCACTGCGGCATGTCTCAACCTCTCTCCCTCTCCCACTCTCCCCCTCATCCTTCCTTTCTCTCTGCCCGCCGCGCCCTTCCCCTGTTCCTCCTCGAAGGGGGGGTGGCGCACAACATAGGGGGGGTGGCAGCACACCAGTCTGGAAAAACAGATGAACTATTCTTTATGGTCTACACTACACTACAATATTTCTACAAACTACAACATGAAAACTACTTCGCACTTCTCACTTCTACAGTTCAGTCAGACTCGCTGCCACTGTCATCATCACTACAGCTGTCTAGGCTATCAGATGGCACTGGAATCGGGTACTTCTCTTTTCCCTTGCGACTGAGCCAGGGGAACTCTGCATTTAGTCTGGCTGCTTCTGCAACTGCTGCTGCTTCTTGTGCTGCTGCATCTGCCGCTGCCACAGCAGCTGGTGCTACTACTGCTGCTGCCTCTGCTGCTGCTGCGGACCTTTTTTTCGTGTGCTTGCTCTCCCTCTCCACTCCAGCCAGCAGCACATCATTTGCAGGCCTCATCTTCTTAGATTTACGCCACCTCGCCACCAACTCGGGCCACTCCATGTCGTAGCTCAAAAGAGAGACGGTCATGAGTTCGCCAAGCTTGGCGTCGCAGAGGTTCCCCCTCAGCCAGCTCTTGATCACGTTTTGCCGCGAGAACCCGCGTTTGCACTCCACAGTGCTCAGCGGGAGCACGGCTACGGCGATCCACAGACGCACAATGTTGGGGTAGCTCGTTGTCCAGTCCGGAGAGGAGAGCATGTGCTTCAGGCCCTCCGCAAAGCCGACATCCTCTTGGTGGGTGCTCATGATCGTCGCGAAGGTTGTGAGCTCCCTCTGTGCTTTGGCCCAGTCCACACCTGTAGGAATGGGCGGGTGGATAGAGGAAGACACCTCACATCACCCCATGGTGTCTAGTTGCATCATGTCACCCAAGAAAGTGTCGTCTCACCTCACATCTCCACCCCATGGTGTCTACTCACATCAAGTCACCCAAAAACGTGTCGACTCTCATCGCATCTCCACCCCATGGTGTCTAGTTGCATCATGACACCCAAAAATGTGTCGACTCACCTGACATCTCCACCCCATGGTGTCTAGTTGCATCATGTCACCCAAAAGAGTGTCGACTCACCTCAAATCTCCACCCCTTGGTGTCTAGTTGCATCATGTCACCCAGAAAAGTGTCGACTCACCTCACATCTCCACCCCATGGTGTCTAGTTGCATCATGTCACCTAAAAAAGTGTCGACTCACCTCACATCTCCACCCCATGGTGTCTAGTTGCATCATGTCACCCGAAAAAGTGTCGACTAACCTCACATCTCCACCCCATGATATCTAGTTGCATCATGTCACCCGAAAAAGTGTCGACTCACCTCACATCTCCACCCCATGGTGTCTAGTTGCATCATGTCACTTAAGAAAGTGTCCACTCACCTCACATCTCCACCCCATAGTGTCTAGTTGCATCATGTCACCCAAGAAAGTGTCGACTCACCTCACATCTCCACCCCATGGTGTCTAGTTGCATCATGTCACCCAAACAAGTGTCGACTCACCGCACATCTCCACCCTATGATGTCTAGTTGCATCATGTTACTGAAGAAAGTGTCGACTCACCTCACATCTCCACCCCATGGTGTCTATTTGTCTCATGTCACCCAAGAATCGAACAACCTGAGTGTTGTTGCTTATTCGGATGGCCCATGCTTAAATACACCTACCAGAGCAATTCCGGCTTGGTTCGTGCGCGCACAGAAAAGTTCGGCGCCTGCGATGACGGCCGCGACTGCCGACAAATGCTAAGGAAGCGCACGGATCCCTATAGGCGTAGGGAAAAGCATCCAACGACATGAATGTTGTTGCTTATTCGGATGGCCCATGCTCAAATACACCTACCAGAGCAATTTCGGGTTGGTTCGCGCGCACAAAAAAGTTCGGCGCTTGCGATGACGGTCGCGTCTGCCGGCAAATGCTAAAGAAGCGCTCGGATCCCTATAGGCGTAGGGAAAAGAGTCGAACGACCTGCGTGTTGTTGTTTATACGGGTGGCCAATGCTTAAATACACCTACCAGAGCAATTCCGGCTTGGATCGCGCGCAAAGAAAAGTTCGGCGCCTGCGATGACGGCCGCGTCTGCCGACAAATGCTAAGGAAGCTCTACGATCCCTATAGGCGTAGGGAAAAGAGTCGAACGACCTGAGTGATGTTGCTTATTCGGGTGGCCCATGCTCAAATACACCTACCAGAGCAATTCCAGCTTGGTTCGCGCGCACAGAAAAGTTCGGTGTCTGCGATGACGGCCGTGTCTGCCGACAAATGCTAAGGAAGCGCTCGGATCCCTATAGGCGTAGGGAAAAAGCGTCGAACGACCTGAATGTTGTTGCGTATTCGGGTGGCGCATGCTCAAATATACCTACCAGAGCAATTCCGGCTTGGTTCGCGCGCACAGAAACGTTCGGTGTCTGCGATGACGACCGCGTCTGCCGACAAATGCTAAAGAAGCACTCGGATCCTTATAGGCGTAAGGAAAAGCGTCGAACGACCTGAATATTGTTGCATATTCGGGTGGCCCATGCTTGAATATGTCAGAATATGTTGTTTGTGTAGCCTGCAGTGGGGTAATCAATAGTGAGTACAGCCTCTTAGGGTTTGCTATTTGTATCATGCTGCTTGCTAGTTCAATCATCCCTTCTCAATTCTGTTCCTGCACACAATCCTAGCTCGTACTTGGCGCCTCCTTTCGTAGTCCTACTGTGGCCTAGGCTACTAAGCCTAAGCCGTACTCCTAGTATGTTTGACATGGTATCAGAGGGCGGCATGTCTGCCGCCTTCTTGTGTATGGGCCCACAACCTGCTTCCGCTGCTGTACTGACCGCCGCGCGCCCCGTAGTGCGCGGCGCAGAAATTAGGGTTTCTGCTTCCGCCGCGCGCTCGGGGCGCGTGGCGGTTTATCCCACCGTGGCGCCCGTCGTGGCGCCCCTCGGGGGCATGTGCGCTATCCCCCCCCCCCCCCCTCGTCGCCCGTCGTGGCGACCCCGGGGGGCGGACGCGTTGCCCTCCCCGTCGCCCGTCGTGGCGCCATCAAAGGGGGGCGGCGCGCTGCCCTCCCGTCACCCGTCGTGGCGACCCTCGGGGGCGTACGCGCTGCCCTCCCCCCGTCGTCCGTCGAGGCGCCATCAAGGGGGACGGCGCACTGCCCTCCCGTCGCCAGTCGTGGCGACCCCGGGGGGGGCCGTCGCGGCGCCCGTCCCGTCGCCCGTCGAGGCGTTCCGGGGGGCCCGCGCGGCGCCCTTCCCGTCGCCCGTCGCGGCGGCCCTAGGGGCCCGCGCGGCGCCCCTCCCGTCGCCCGTCGTGGCGACCCCCGGGGGGCCCGTCGCGGCGCCCGTTCCCGTCGCCCGTCGCGGCGGCCCTGGGGGCCCGCGCGGCGCCCTTCTTGTCGCCCGTCGCGGCGGCCTTGGGGGGCCGCGCGACTCCCTTCACGTCGCCCGTCGAGGCGCCCTGGGGGCCGCGCGCCTCCCCTCCCTCCTTCCTTACAACTGCAGCGGCCGCCCCTGGAGCAGCCAGCAACTGCAGCGGCCGCCCCTGGAGCAGCCAGCACCTGCAGCGGCCGCCCCTGGAGCAGCCCGCGACTGCAGCAGCCACCCCTGCAGCTGCCCGCGGCGTCGTCCCTCCATCCCATCCCGTCCCCCCCCCCTCCCCCCCCCCCCCCCCCCCCCGTGCGTTCCGCGGTGGTGGGGGTGTGGGGTGGCGAGCATGGGGGTGAGAGGTGTGGGTTCTCCCCTCCTCCTTTTTCGTCTCCCACTGCTGCAGCTGCCGCTGAGGGGGGTGGAGGTGTGGGAGTCGTGGGGAGGGGCACTAGGGGGGTGACGTGGGAGTGGAACTAGGGGTGAAGCAGGGGGTGTGTGACAGGGGTGTGGGGCAGTTGGGGGAGGTTGATCGGAGGTCGCCATCGTGTCGCCAGCAGCGCCAGCAGCCCGGAGCCCTTGCTCTTGGTAGCCCAGTGAGCCTGCTGCGCCAGTCGCCCGTGGGTCCGTTACTCCTGCCGCTCGTCGTAGCCGCGGAGTCTGTTACTCCAGTAGTCCGGGGCCCTTGCTCCGGTAGCCACTGTGCCAGCCGCTTCTGTTGCCCGTGTGTCTGCAGCTTCAGCCGTCGCCTCCAATCTACACTCCCCTCACTGTCACTCCTCCTCCTCACTGGCCTCCTGTGACTGCCTCTAGCTTTGCTCATAATTGTGAACTTCTGCTATGCCTGCTCATTGTGCTGATATCACCCCACTTTGGCTATGGGGGTGTGTCAGAATATGTTGTTTGTATAGCCTGCAGTGGGGTACTCAATAGTGAGTACAGCCTCTTAGGGTTTGCTATTTGTATCCTGCTGCTTGCTAGTTCAATCATCCCTTCTCAATTCTGTTCCTGCACACAATCCTAGCTCGTACTTGGCGCCTCCTTTCGTAGTCCTACTGTGGCCTAGGCTACTAAGCCTAGGCCGTACTCCTAGTATGTTTGACAGAATACACCTACCAGAGCAATTCCGGCTTGGTTCGCGCGCATAGAAAAGTTCGGCGCCTGCGATGACGGCCGCGTCTGCTAACAAATGCTAAAAACGCGCTCGGATTCCTATAGGCGTAGGGAAAAGAGTCGAACGACCTGAGTGTTGTTGCTTATTCAGATGGCCCATGCTTAAATACACTTACCAGAGCAATTCCGGCTTGGTTCGCGCGCACAGAAAAGTTCGGCGCCTGCGATGACGGCCACGACTGCCGAGAAATGCTAAGGAAGCGCACGGATCCCTATAGGCGTAGGGAAAAGCATCGAACGACCTAAATGTTGTTGCTTATTCGGATGGCTCATGCTTAAATAAACCTACCAGAGCAATTCCGGCTTGGTTCGCGTGCACAGAAAAGTTCGGCGACAGCGATGACGGCCGCGTCTGCCGGCAAATGCTAAGGAAGCGCACGGATCCCTATTGGCATAGGGAAAGGCATCGAACAACCTGAATGTTGTTTCATATTTGAGTTGCCCATGCTCAAATACACCTACCAGAGCAATGTCGGCTTGGTTCGCGCGCATAGAAAAGTTCGGCGCCTGCGATGACGGCCGCGTCTGCCGACAAATGCTAAGGAAGCACTCGGATCCCTATAGGCGCAAAGAAAAGCGTCGAACGACCTGAATGTCGTTGCATATTCGGGTGGCCCATGCTCAAAAACACCTACCAGAGCAATTCCAGCTTGGTTCTCGCGCACAGAAAAAAGTTCGGCGCTTGCGACAACGGCTGTGTCTGCCGACGAATGCTAAGGAAGCGCTCGGATCCTTACAGGCGTAGGGAAAAGCGTCGAACGTTCTGAATGTTGTTGCATATTCGGGTGGCCCATGCTAAAAAACACCTACCAGAAAAATTCTGGCTTGGTTCGCGCGCACAAAAAAGTTCGGCGCCTGCGATGACGGCCGCGTCTGCCGCCAAATGCTAAGGAAGCGCTCAAATCCCTACAGGCGTAGGGAAAAGCGTCGAACGTCATGAATGTTGTGTCAGAATATTATAATTGTCTAGCCTGCAGTGGGGTGCTCTATAGCGAGTACAGCCCAATCTAGGGTTTCCTATATGTACTCAACTGCTTGCTAGTGAAACCCCTCCTTTCTTCATTCTTACTTTCTACTACTACTTCTGACATGCTATCAGAGCAGGTCGATCCCCTTGGGTCGATCCTGTGGGTGGGCCCACCACCTCACTGCTTCCGCTGCTACTGCTACTCTGTGTGTTGCACGCCCCGTGGCGTGCGACGGATTTTTCATCCCGCCGCGCGCTCGGAGCGTGCGGCGGTTTTCTGCCCGCCGTGCGCCCCGAGGCGCGCGGCGGTTTTCTGCCCGCCGTGCGCCCCGAGGCGCGCGGCGGTTTTCTGCCCGCCGTGCGCCCCGAGGCGCGCGGCGGCTTTCTGCCCCGTCACTCCGCACGTCGCTCCCGGGAGGCGCTGCGACGGGCGACGGGGACCCGCGCGTCGCCCCCCGTCGCCCGACGCGGCCTGCGCGACCTGCGTAGGGCCCGCGCGCGGCCCGTACGGCCTGCGCGCGGCCCGTACGGGCTGCGCCAGGCCCGCGCGCGGCCTGTACGGGCTGCGCCAGGCCCGCGCACGGCCCGTACGGGCAGCGCCAGGCCCGTGCGCGGCCCGTACGGGCTGCGCCAGGCCAGGGCGCGCCTCGGGCCGCCCGCACGCGGTTCGTACGGGCTGCGCCAGGCCCGTGGGCGCCCTGTTTCCTCTTCCCCTGCGCTGCCCGCTGTCCCCCGTGCTTCTGACGGCGCCCCACCCCTGCTGCTGCCCGTTCTCCTGAATTAGGGTTTGGGGGTGGGGGGTATGGGGGTGCAGTTTCTGTGCGTCGTCCCCTGCTCCTCCTCCTCCTCCGTCTCCCAGTGCTGCAGCTGCCGCTGAGGGGGGTGGGTGTGTGGGAGCCGAAGGAGTGGTACTAGGGGGGTGACGTGCAAGTGGAGTTAGGAGTGAAGCAGTGGGTGTGTGGGGGGGTGTGTGGGACAGTTGGAGGAGGTTGAGCGGAGGCTGCTGTCTTGTCGTCCGCAGCACCTGTAGTCCGGGGCGCACTGTCCTGGTAGCCCAGAGAGTCTGCTGCGCCTGTCGCCCGAGGGTCCGTTGCTCCTGTAGCTCGTCGTAGCCCGTGAGCCAGTTACTCCAGTAGTCCGGGGCGCACTGTCCCGGTAGCCACTGTGCCAGCAGCTCCTGTTGCCCGTGTGTCTGCAGCTTCAGCCGCCGTCTCCCATCTTCTCTCCTCTCACAGTCCCTCCTCCTCCTCACTTGCCCGCTGTGATTACCTCTAGCTTTGCTTATAATTGTGAACTATTACTATGCTTGCTTGTTGTGCTGATTACACCCCACTTTGGCTATGGGGGTGTGTCAGAATGTTATAATTGTCTAGCCTGCAGTGGGGTGCTCTATAGCGAGTACAGCCCAATCTAGGGTTTCCTATATGTACTCAACTGCTTGCTAGTGAAACCCCTCCTTTCTTCATTCTTACTTTCTACTACTACTTCTGACATGTTGTTGCATATTCGGGTGGCCCATGCTCAAATACCACACCAAGCAAAGCAATTCCGGCTTGGTTCGCGCGCCGACCAGAGCGAGCATCGTGACAGGTTTGTTGTAATTTTTCGATATATATCTGGTACATTGTTATAAGTTTCTTTAAAAAAAATTTCACGTTTTTTTTACATATATATATATATCTAAAACTCTCATTTATAAAAGAACATTTGATCACATGAGCGCAGTTGAACGTATTGAAGTTGTTCATGATAATTAATATTGCTATCAAATGTTTCTAATGAGAAGAAAGCAAAGCAAGCTCAGGGTGGATCACAAAGTCACCACACATTCCGAGCACAAGTTCAAGGCCACAAGGCCAGTTCACATGCAGGAGTACATATATATATAAAGGCTAGACAAGCAAGAGCAGGTATATATATATGTAACAGCACAAGCAAGGTCAAGAGGTGAGCAAGTGAGGCAAGGTAGGCACAAGGCCCAGCTGAGTACAGAAGCGCTGATGGTCACAAGGCGCAAGCGCCTTGGTGAAGATATCAGCAGTGTTGGCCTCAGAGGCCACGTACGCAAGACGCAGCTGACCACGCTGCTGCAGCTCACGAGCAAGAAAGTAGCGGAGAGCAATGTGCTTCGTTCTGTGCTCCAGTCGCTGCTCCCGACACAAGGCCAGCATGGCCTTGTTGTCTACGTACAGCACTGGAGGAGAACGAGGCAGCTCTCCGAGGTCAGTCAGCAGGTAGGTGAGCCAGCGAAGCTCCTGTGCAGCCATGGCTCCTGCGTAGATCTCAGCCTCACAACTGGAGCCGAGAACAGAAGACGAGCGGGTAGCCCGCCACGAAACAGAGCCGGAACCAAGGCTGAAGGTGTAACCCTGTGACGACCGCTGCGTAGCCTGGTCGTCAGCCCAAGAAGCGTCTGCGTGCCCAGTAAGGACCACTGGACTCTGCCCTCCAAGCACAAGCCCCATGCCCGACGTACTGCACAAGTAGCGCAACACCCTCTTCGCTGCAGCCATGTGCTCCGGTCTGTGTCTCCCAGGAGCAACATAGCGTGCAAGAATGCTAAGAGGGTATGCAAGGTCAGGTCGTGTGCAGGTCATCAGGTACATGAGGCAGCCAACAAGCTCTGGGTACGGGCCACTCGACTCTACGGACTCATCCGAAGGCAGAGCTGAGAGCGAGTGGCGAGTAGGCAGAGGAGTGGCCTGAGGCGAGGAGTACGTGAAGCCGAAGCGCTGAAGGACCTGCTGCACCATGTGTGACTGAGTCAGGGTAATGGTGCGGCGTGCTCTGTCCCGAGTGATCTGCAAGCCAAGGTAGCTGCGCAGTTCACCCAGGTCAGTGCACGTGTGTCTCTTCTGCAGCTCGGACTTCACGTGGGCTAGTCCAGCAGTGTCAGCTGTGGCAAAGACCAAGTCGTCGACGTACACGAGAATGTAGAACGGCGGCAAAGAAGTGTCGGTGCGCAGAAACAGCGACGGGTCGGCAGTAGAGGGAGCAAACCCAAGAGCCGCAAGTGTAGTCCTCAGTGTGTCGTGCCACTCACGCGGTGCCTGGCGGAGACCGTAGACTGGCCGCCGTAGGCTCCACTGGGTGCCAGGAGGAAAAGACCCAGTGAAGCCAGGTGGGCGACGCAGCCAGATCTCCTCGTGCAGGCTGCCCTGCAAGAAAGCAGTGCTGAAGTCAAGAGAGTGTAGCTCGTAGTCACGGTGAGCAGCTACGTGCAACAGTACCCGAAGAGTGGTCATCTTCGGGGTGGGAGAGAAGGTCTGAAAGTAGTCAACTCCCTGCCGCTGACTGAAGCCACGAGCCACGTAACGCGCCTTGAAGACAGGCGGAGAACCCGGCGGTCGCTTCACCCTGAAAATCCACATGCCACTGACGATGTTCGCCCCAGGAGGGGGAACAGCGTCAACGTAGGTGCCTGTGGACTTCCAGGAAGCCATCTCTGCGTCCATAGCTGCCTGCCACTGAGAGGAGTAGGGACCCTCTATCGCCTCCGCGTAAGAGCGCGGAGTCGGGATGTCAAGTGCATCCGGGTCTCCCTCAGGGGTAAGCAGTACGGACACGAGATGAGGTGAAGCAGCGGCCAAGCACTGGAACTCCTCCTGCGTGTCCTCAAGGACGTCCGTGCCAAGGGCACACTCACCCCCGACGGACGGAGGACAGTCAGACTCAGACTCAGCAACAAGACTGGCGACGTAGTCTAGGCGACAGCGAGCAGCAAAGTCGACGAGCTCAGCAACTAGGGCAGACGCAGCAGTGGACTCAAAGGAAGGGTCAGTGACAACAGTAGCAAGGAGACGCGTGACAGTAGGACTGGCAGCGCGAAGAGAGTCCGACTCCGGGTCGGCAAGAGCAGGAAGAGAAGACTCAGGAGGAGAAGGCAAAGGGGCACGCAGAGGAGCAGTGGACGGACGCAGAGACATCCGGTGCGTGCCAGGGACAGGAGGAGGACGCTGACACGAACCGCGACCACTAGTGTGAGCAGCACGGACAGGCGACGCAGGGCGAGACGCAGGCTCACGACGCTCAGCAAGACCTCCAGTAGGACCAGTGTAGGGAGACGGAGCAGGCAGTGGGGAGGCCGGCTGTAACTGTAACTGCAACGGGACAGGCTGTGGACACTCTAAGGGAGGAGGAGGACCAGTCGAAGGCGGGAGACCAAGAACCTGCTGAAGGAGCGGAACGAAGTACGGCCGAGGCCGCGCGGCGACTCCAGACACAGGAGGGACAGCACCAGCACCCCCAGTGGCAGCACCAGCACCAGTAGCAGCTCCAGCTCCAGAACCCCCAGCAGCACCAGTAGTACCCCCAGCAGGACCGCCTCCAGGACCGACAGCAGTAGCCTCCGCGCCAACACCCGCAGCAACTCCAGCTCCAGAAGTACCCGCAGGTCCAGCAGCTCCAGTACTCCCAGTACGAGCACCTCCGGGACCCGTGGCACCAGCTCTCTCAGCAGCAACAGAACCTCCAGTACCCGCAGCACCTCCAGCTCCAGCAGCTCGCCTCCAGCGCCGGGCAAACCACTCACGCAGCTCCTGGGGAGAGAGTGGCTCCCGGTGAGAAGGAGCACCCGGAGAACCGCCAGGCACAGCACCACCAGGCATAGCACCCCCAGGCACAGCACCCCCAGACGCAGCACCCCCAGGCTCAGCACCTCCAGGCGTAGCACCCCCAGGCTCAGCACCCCCAGATGCAGCACCCCCAGGCTCAGCACCCCCAGTCGTAGTACCCACACGCTCAGCACCCCCAGAGTCAGCACCCCCAGGCTCAGCACCCTCAGCAGTACCAGAGTCACCAGCGACCTCGACAGGCTCAACAGCGTCTACCTGGGACACACCTGAAGGGGCAGGACCCTGAGGGGGGAGGGGGTCTACCGGTGGGGGACCTGGTACAAGGAAGAGCGGTGGCGGGGGGAGGGACGGAGTGCGGTAGTAGGGGACCGACTCATCGAACGTGACGTCCTGGGAGGACAGAACACGGCGAGAGGTGGGGTGGTAGAACTGCCACCCTGGGGCGTCAGGGGGGAAACCCAGGAAGACGCAAGGAGCAGCACGAGGGGACAGCTTGTCCGCAGACAAGTCGCGGACAAACGCCCGAGATCCCCAGACACGGAACGCAGACGCATCGCCAACCTTCCCCGTCCACAGCAAGGCTGGGGAGGTCTCCGGCATGGAGACCCTGGGCTGAAGGTTGATCTGATGCGCCGCGTACCGAACCGCAAACGGCCACAGAAAATGGGGGGCAGCCGCATGCATCATGGACGTACGGGCGACGTCCATGACCATGCCAATGCGGCGCTCAGCAATCCCATTTTGCTGTGGAGAGTCCGGAAGCGTGAAGGTCTGGCGGATGCCTCGTGCACGACAGTAGGCTCGCAGAAGGCCAGAGGAGAACTCTCCGCCTCTGTCAGAGTGCAGACGCAGAACAGGAAAGTCCGAGCCGAAGCTCCGCCTGAGCTGGAGACGAGCTGCGCGGATCCAGTCGATCAACACCTCAGTGACATCACCCTTGCTGCGCAAGGGGAAGACTGTGGTGTAACGCGAGTAGTCGTCAACCACCAGCAGGAAGTAGCGCTCGTGACCCTGTCCACGGACGCGGGCCGGGCCCCACACGTCCATGTGAAGCGTCTGCAGCGGGGCCTCTGTCGGAGGAAACTGGGAGGAGTGAGGGGTAGCCCGCTGTCGTCCCTCGACACAGGGGACGCAGGTAGGGCCAGGCCCCGGAGGAAGTGGAGGGAGGGACCGGGGAAGACCAGAGACAAGGACACGGGAGGCCATGCTCCGGAGACGAAGCAGGGAGGGGTGACCAAGGCGGTGGTGCCAGAGGAGAGTCTCGTGAGACAGGAGGCGACACGAGCAGGGGGCAGACTCAGGACCAGACCTGGACGCTGCAGCAAACACCTGACCCGACGCAGCTACCTGACCAGACGCAGGGACTGGGGGAGACGCAGTGGTCAGTGTGTACAGGCTCGACCCCGGCCGACGTGTAAACGTGGCCAGGTGTCGGCCTGTCCGAGCGTCCGTGCAGTGGGTCACCCGCTGACTCGCAGGAGTGAACTGGTGAACCCCCGCATCCTGTAGGTCAGCACCACTCACCAAGTTCGTAGAGAACGAGGGGAGGTAAAGACCAGACAGGGTGCCAGAGGGGGCCGCCGGACACGGAAGGACAGTGGAGAAGTGAGCAAGGACAGGACCCCCAGAGGGGTCTGCCAGAGAGACCGCAACTGGCCGGCCAAGCGGCGTGAGTGTGGTGCGGTCTCGAAAGAAGGAGCGAGAAGCCCCCGAGTCACGGGTGAAGGTGTGGGAGGCCGAAGCCGACGCAGAACCTGAGAGAGCAGACTCACCAGTACCTGAGGGAGCAGACGCACCTAGAGCAGCAGCCTCGCTAGCACCTAGAGCAGCAGCCTCACCAGTACCTAGAGCAGCAGTCTCAATGCCCGGGTCGGGCGGAAAACACCGGTAACAGTCACCCTCATCACTAATAGTCACAGTATACATGGCAGCAAGAATAGCATCAAAGTCAAGGTCAAAGACAGCTACACCCGCCCTAGACAGCTCACCCCGGCGGGGGATCTCAGTGGCCTCAGGGAACTGGTGACGCCAAGCGTCCGTCAGGCGGCCAAAGCAGCGCTGGGTGGAGTGCGCACCCCCGCACTGCTCACCCGCGCGGTCGCCGGTGCGCAGGACGTAGGTGCACGGACCAGTACCCCCACCCCTCTGGCGTGCAGTGTACCACTCACGGAGCTGCTGAGGGGAGGGGACGTCACGAGTGCGCTGCTGCTGCTGCTGCTGCTGCTGCTGCTGCTGCTGCTGCTGCTGCTGCTGCTGCTGGCGCTGACCACCACCGGAGCCGACCCTCTGCGCAAAGCCACCCCGACCAGCTCCACCTCCTCCGCCGCCTCCTCCTCCACCGCCGCCACCTCCGCTCCCTCCGCCACCGCCGCTGCCGCCTGCGCCTCCACTGCCGCCACCTACACCTCCACCCCCGCCACCACCCCCACCGCCACCCCCACCTCCTCCACCGCCTCCACCGCCGCCTCCACCGCCCCCGCTAGCTCCTCCAGCGCCCCTGCCCCCCTTGCCCTTGCCAGGGCGGCGTCTCCCGCTAGGGGTAGACGCTGCCCCAACCGACTCCAAACCAGCGAGGTCGGCCGCAGCAACAGAGGCAACAGAGGGCAAAAGAGGGGAGGGGGAACACCCCTCAAAGATGGGGGTGCGAGGGTCACCACGAGAGGCTCCTACAGCGACTATGCTCTTTTCTGCTGCTAGGAGGGCCTTCTCGAGGAGGTCAACGGTGAGAGTGGTGGGGCAAACCGAGAGGAAGTGGTCCCTGACTACGCGAAGGGAGTCAGGGAGACGGGTGACTATGTAGTAGAGGGTGATGTACATGGGTGGGGGGTTCTTGGCGCAGAACTCAGCAGTTAGCGCAGCGCGGTAGCGAGTATCACTAGTGCGGAGGTGCGTAATGAGGTCAGCGACTGTGGGAAAGGCACCAAGGTCAGGGAAGAGGTACGGTAGCATGAGGCGGCTCAGTGCAGCAGTGGCAGGGGAGGAGTAGCGTGCAACTACAGCGTCGTACAAGGTCTGAGCACTCTTGTACTGGCTAAAGTGCGCACGCTCAGAGGTAGGTAGGTGGCGACGCACAGCAAGACGTGCAGCAGCATCGCGCGTGGCCCACTGTGAGCGAACAGTGGCGTCAGCATCAGCAGCGGGGGCAGGAGAGGCACCAGAAGTGAGGTCAAAGAGGGAGAGGCCGTCTGCCCTATCGCACTGTAAGAAAAGCTGCAGGTCATCTATCCAGACTTCAAAGTCAATGGCCCGACCCTCAGCGTCAAAAGCGAGGACACTAGGGGTAGCCATGACAGCAGTAGACTAGCAGTGCAAACAGTAGGGTGAGGGCAGTGCTGTGAGAGAGGCGCTGCTCTTACCGGACAGGGCGGCTCGGGCGGCTCGGCTGCAGGGCGGCTCAGCGACTCGACGGCTGGGCGGCTCGGCTGCTGGGCGGCTCGGCTGCTCGGCTGCTGGGCGGCTCGGCTGCTGGGCGGCTCGGCGGCTGGGCGGCTCGGCTGCTGGGCGGCTCGGCTGCTGGGCGTATCGGCGGCTGGGCGGCTCGGCTGCTGGGCGGCTCGGCTGCTGGGCGGCTCGGCGGCTGGGCGGCTCGGTTGCTGGGCGGCTCGGCGGCTCAGCGGCTGGGCTGCTCGGTTGCTGGGCGGCTCGGCGGCTGGGCTGCTCGTAGGAGTAGGCGTGGGGGCCGTAGGAGCAGGCGCCGGGGCCGAAGGAGCAGGGGCCGGGGCCGCTAGGGCGGCGGATCGGGGCCGCGAGGGCGGCGGATCGGGGCCGCGAGGGCGGCGGAGTAGGGGCCGCGAGGGCGGCGGAGTAGGGGCCGCGAGGGCGGCGGATCGGGGCCGCGAGGGCGGCGGATCGGGGCCGCGAGGGCGGCGGAGTAGGGGCCGCGAGGGCGGCGGATCGGGGCCGCGAAGGGCGGCGGATCGGGGCCGCGAGGGCGGCGGAGCGGGGCGGCGAGGGCGGCGGATCGGGGCCGCGAGGGCTGCGGATCGGGGCCGCGAGGGCGGCGGAGTAGGGGCCGCGAAGGGAGGCGGCCGGCGCCGCGAGGGTGGGGCCGCGGGGTCGCTAGGGTAGGGCGACAGAGCCGCGAGGGCGGCTCGAAGGGGCCGCGAGGGCGGCGCGTAGGGGCCGCTAGGGCGGCGCGAGAGAGGGGAGCGCGACTCGGGCAGGGGCTGAGTGCGCTCCGGGCAGGAAAAAAAAAACGGTGGGCCCTAGGAACAGTTCCCACGAGGGAACCTGCTCGATACCATGAGAAGAAACAAGGAATGAATGAACTATGAATGAATTGGGTACAAGTACTAACCCTAATTGGGTTGTACCCCTTATGGGCTACCCCACTATAGCCTACACAATATGCATGAGCTATAATATTCTGACATCTAAGATAACATATATATTTTTCACGATGTTATTACTCTTAAAACTATGTAATCTGTCATACGAAAGTTATGCTGTTATATGTTCTATGTTATTACTATTGGAACATGTTTTTAGCATTTGTTACTTATGTTATCGAGCGCGCATTGTGACGAGCAAGCATCGTGACGAGCGAGCATCGTGACGAGCGAGCATCGTGACGAGCGAGCATCGTGACGAGGAGCATCGTGACGAGGAGCATCGTGACGAGCGAGCATCGTGACGAGCGAGCATCGTGACGAGCGAGCATCGTGACGAGGAGCATCGTGACGAGGAGCATCGTGACGAGCGAGCATCGTGACGAGGAGCATCGTGACGAGCGAGCATCGTGACGAGCGAGCATCGTGACGAGCGAGCATCGTGACGAGCGAGCATCCTGACGAGCGAGCATCGTGACGAGCGAGCATCGTGACGAGCGAGCATCGTGACGTGCGAGCATCGTGACGAGCGAGCATCGTGACGAGCGAGCATCGTGACGAGCGAGCATCGTCACGAGCGAGCATCGTCACGAGCGAGCATCGTGATGAGCGAGCATCGTGACGAGCGAGCATCGTGACAAGTTTCGATTTAGATGTGGTAGTTTGTTATAAGTTTCTTTCAAACAAAATTTCAAAATCTGACGGCCGCGTCTGCCGACAAATGCTAAAGAAGCGCTCGGATCCCTATACGCGTAGCAAAAAGCGTTGAACGACCTGAATGTTGTTGCATATTCGGGTGGCCAATGCTCAAATATACCTACCAACGCAATTCCGGCTTGGTTCGCGCGCACAGAAAAGTTCGCCGCATGCGACGACAGCCGCGTGTGCCGACAGATGCAAAGGAGGCGTTCACATCCATATAGGCGTAGGGAAAAGTGTCGAACGACATGAATTTCGTTGCTTATTCGGGTGCCCCATGCTGAAATACACCTACCAGAGCAATTCTGGCTTGGTTCGCGCGCATAGAAAAGTTAGGCTCCTGCGACGACGGCCGCGTCTGCCGACAAATGTTAAGGAAGTGCTCGGATCCCTATAGGCGTAGGGAAAAGCGTGTCAGAATGAACAAGAGTGATTGAACTAACAAGGTTGGGAGTACAAGTAGGAAACCCTAGAGTAATGTACCCCCTAAAGGCTAACCCACTGTAGCCTACACAGCAGTAACATATACAATGTTTGACACACCCCCATAGGCGAAGTGGGGGAGAGCAAGGGGTCACAAGACCAGTCAAAGCAAAGCAAAGCAAAACAAGCTCAGGGTGGATCTCAAGGATACCACACAAATTCCGAGCACAAGCAAGCGGTCACAAGACTAGTTCACATGCAGTTTGATAATATAACAAGAAGTACAGTGATCACAACCTAGCAAGTGTAAGCATGCAGGTATATATATAGAGATCACAATACAAGCAGAGTCAAGAAGTGAGCAAGTGAGGGACAGTAGGCACAAGACCTAGAACAGTACAGCAACGCTGATGATCACAAGGCTGAAGCGCCTTGGTGAACACATCAGCAGTGTTGGCCCGAGTGGCCACGTAAGCAAGACGAAGCTGACCACGCTGCTGCAGCTCTCGAGCAAGGAAGTAGCGCAGAGCGATGTGCTTCGTTCTTTGCTCCAGTCTGTGCTCCTGACACAAGGCAATGGCGGCCTTGTTGTCAACGTACAGCACTGGAGGAGATCGAGGCCGCTCTCCCAGGTCGGTCAGCAGGTAGGTGAGCCAGCGTAACTCCTGTGCAGCCATGGCTGTGGCGTAGATCTCAGCCTCACAACTGGAGCTGAGAACTGAAGACGAGCGTGTAGAACGCCAAGAAACTGAACCAGAGCCAAGGCTGAAGGTGTAACCCTGAGACGACCGCTGCGTAGCCTGGTCGTCAGCCCAAGAAGCGTCTGAGTGCCCAGTGAGGACAACTCGAGCCCGTCCTCCAAGCACAATCCCCATGCCCGACGTACTGCACAAGTAGCGCAACACCCTCTTAGCTGCATCCATGTGCTCCTTCCGGTGACGGCCAGGAGCGACATAGCGTGCTAGGATGCTAAGAGGGTATGCAAGGTCAGGTCGAGTGCAGGTCATCAGGTACATGAGGCAGCCCACAAGCTCTGGATAGGGCCACTCGGCTCTACGGACTCATCCGAAGGCGGAGCTGAGAGCGAGTGACCGGTAGGCAGAGGAGTGGGCTGAGGCGAGGAGTACGTGAAGCGGAAGCGCTGAAGGACCTGCTGCACCATGTGTGACTGAGTCAAGGTGATGGTGCGCTGTGCTCTGTCCCGGGTGATCCGCAAGCCAAGATAGCTTGTCAGTTCATCCAGGTCTGTGCACGTGTGTCTCTTCTGCAGCTCCGACTTCACGTGGGCGAGTGCCTCAGTGTCAGCAGTAGCAAAGACCAAGTCGTCTACGTACACGAGAACGTAGAACGGCGGCAGAGTGGTGTCGGTGCGTAGAAACAGCGACGGGTCAGCAGTAGAAGGAGCAAACCCAAGAGCAGCAAGAGTAGTCCTCAGTGTGTCGTGCCACTCACGGGGTGCCTGGCGGAGACCATAGACTGGCCGCCGGAGGCTCCACTGGGTACCAGGAGGGAACGACCCAGTGAAGCCAGGTGGGCGGCGCAGCCAGATCTCCTCGTGCAGGCTGCCCTGTAGGAAAGCAGTGCTGAAGTCAAGAGAGTGGAGCTCGTAGTCACGCTGAGCGGCAACGTGCAGCAGAACCCGAAGAGTGGTCATCTTCGGGGTCGGGGAGAAGGTCTGGAAGAAGTCAAATCCCTCTCGCTGACTGAAGCCTCGTGCAACGTAACGCGCCTTGAAGACAGGCGGAGAACCCGGCGGCCGCTTCACCCTGAAAATCCACATGCCACTGACGATGTTCGCCCCAGGTGGGGGAACCTCGTCTACGTAGGTGCCTGTGGACTTCCAAGAAGCCATCTCTGCGTCCATGGCTGTTTGCCACTGAGAGGAGTAGGGACCCTCCATCGCCTCTGCGTAAGAGCGTGGGTTCGGGATGTCTGGTGCATCCGGGTCTCCCTCAGGGGCAATCAGCATGGACACGAGATGAGGTAAAGCAGCGGCAAAGCACTCAAACTCCTCCTGTCTGTCCTCAAGGACGTCCGTGCCAAGAGCACACTCACCCCCGACGGACGGAGGATAGACAGACTCAGACTCAGCAACAAGGCTAGCGGCGTAGTCTAGACGACAGGCGGCAGCAAAGTCAACAAGCTCAGCGACTAGAGCAGACGCAGCAGAGGACTCAAAGGAAGGGTCAGTGACAACAGTGGCGAGGAGACGCGTGACAGTAGGACTGGCAGCACGAAGAGAGTCAGACTCGGGTCAGCAAGAGCAGGAAGAGAGGACGCTGGAGGAGACGGCAGAGGGACACGCTGTGGAGCAGTGGAAGGACGCAGGGTCATATAGTGAGTGCCAAGGACAGGAGGAGGACGCTGACGCGGAGCACGACGACCAGCGCGGACAGCGCGGACAGGCGACTCTGGACGCGACTCAGACGACTCTGGACGAGACTCAGGCAACGGAAGACGAGACTCAGGCTCACGACGCTCCGTAAAACCTCCCGTCGGCTCAGCGTAAGGAGAAGGACCAGGCAGTGGAGAGGCTGGCTGTAACTGTGACTGCGACTGGACAGGCGGTGGACTCAGTAGGGGAGGAGTAGGACCAGGAGAGGACGGGAGGCCAAGAACCTGCTGAAGGAGCGGAACGTAGTACGGCCGCGGCCGCTCAGCACCTCCTGAACCAGCAGAGACAGCACCAGTACCCTCAGCCCCAGGGTCTCCAGCTACAACTCCCGCAGCACCACCAGCAACCCCAGCAGCTCCAGGACCTCCAGCACGAGCACCTCCAGAACCAGCGGCTCCAGCAGCTCCAGCACCAGCAGTACCTCCAGTAGCTCCAGTACCAGCAGCACCTCCAGCAGCTCCAGCAGCACCTCCAGCAGCACCAGCAGCACCTCCAGCAGCTCCAGCACCAGCAGCACCTCCAGCAGCACCTCCAGCAGCACCACCAGCAGCTCCTGCGCCAGCAGCACCAGCACCTCCAGCACCTCCAGCACCAGCAGCGTCTCCAGCAGCTCCAGCACCAGCAGCGTCTCCAGCAGCTCCAGCACCAGCAGCACCTCCAGCAGCACCACTAGCAGCTCCTGCGCCAGCAGCACCAGCTCCAGGGTCCGCAGCACCAGCAGCGGCTCCAGCTCCAGGGTCCTCAGCACCAGCAGCAGCTCCAACTCCAGGGTCCGCGGCACCAGCAGCAGCTCCAGCTCTAGGGTCCAAAGCACCAGCAGCGCCACTCCGGAGACTGCAGCGCCGAGCGTACCACTCTCGGAGCCGCTGGGGAGAGGGCGGCTCCCGTCTAGGCGGGGAACCACGAACACCAGCTCCAGCAGCACCCCTAGCCCCAGAAGCGCCCCTCCTGAGGCTGCAGTACCGCGAGTACCACTCACGCAGCTGCTGTGAAGAGAGAGCGCCTCCAGGCGCCGCACGGTCAGTCGCAGCACCCCCAGGCTCAGTACCCTCAGACGTAGCACTCTCAGGCTCAGCACCCTCAGGCTCAGCACCCCCAGGCTCCGCACCCCCAGGCTCCGTACCCGCAGGCTCAGCACCCCCAGACTCAGCAACCTCAGGCTCAGCACCCCCAGGCTCCGCACCCCCAGGCTCCGCACGCTCAGGCTCAGCACCCCTAGCAGGACGAGAGTCGACAGCTACCTCGACAGGCTCAACCGGGTCTACCTGGGACACACCTGAGGGAGCGGCACCCTGAGGGGGGAGGGGGTCTACCACAGCAGCACCTGGTGCGAGGAAGAGAGGCGGGGGGGGGAGCGGGGCAGTGCGGTAGGGGAAGAGGCGGTAGTAGCGGACCGACTCGTCGAACGTGATGTCCTGTGAAGGCAGGACACGGCGCGAGGTGGCGTGGTAAAACTGCCAACCAGACGCGTCCGGGACAAAGCCAAGGAAGACACAAGGAACAGCGCGGGAGGAGAGCTTGTCCGCGGACGTATCGCGAACAAAAGCTCGAGATCCCCAGACCCGGAAACGAGACGCATCGCCAACCTCTCCCGTCCAACGCAGTGTCGGCGAAGTCTCCGGAACGGAGACACGGAGCCAGAGGTTGAGCTGATGCGCAGCGTATCGGACCGCAAACGGCCACAGAAAGTGGGAGGCAGCCGCATGGATCAAGGAGGTACGAGCGACCTCCATGACCAGGCCAATGCGGCGCTCAGCAACCCCATTCTGCTGTGGAGAGGCCGGAAGCGTGAACGACTGCTCAATGCCCTGCCCCTGACAGTAGGCCCTCAAGAGGTCGGAGGAAAACTCCCCACCTCTGTCAGAGTGCAGACGCAGGACAGGAAAGTCCGAGTGGAACCTCTCGCTGAGCTGGAGACGGGCAGCACGGATCCAAGGGATCAAAACATCAGGGACTTCACCCTTGGTGCGCAAGGGGAAGACCGTGGTGTAGCGCGAGTAGTCGTCAACAACTATCAAGAAGTACCTCTCGTGACCCTGTCCACGAACGCGGGCTGGGCCCCACACGTCCATGTGGAGCGTCTGCAGGGGAGCAGTCGTCGGGGGAAACGAGGAGGAGTGAGGAGCGGTGCGCTGCCGCCCCTCGACACAGGGAAGACAAGGAGGAGCAGGCGAGGGTGGGAGGGGAGGGAGAACCCTGGGAAGACCAGAGACAAGGTACCGGGAGTGCATGCCACGAAGGCGCTGCACTGACGGGTGACCAAGGCGGTGGTGCCAGAGGACGGTCTCGTGCGCCAGGGAGCGACACGAGCAGGGGGCCGACAGCTGACCTGACGCAGACGCAGACGCAGCTACCTGAGGGGACTCAGTGGTCAGTGTGTACAGGTCCGACCCCGGCTGCCGAGTGAAGGTAGCCAGGTGGCGACCCGTCCGAGCACACGTGCAGTGGGTCACGCGCTCGTGGGCAGGGGTGAACTGGTGAACACCCCCGTCCTGGAGAGCAGAGCCCGCCACCAAGTTCGTAGAGAACGAGGGGAGGTAGAGACCTGACAGTGTGCCCGACGGGACCGCAGGACAAGGGAGAACAGTGGAGGAGGTCGCAATGACCGGACCCCCAGAGGGGTCAGCGAGGGAGACTGCAACCGGCCGAGCAAGCTGAGTCCAGTGTGAAGGTGTGCAGTGCTGCAGTAGACGCAGTACCAGAGGGCGCAGACTCACGAGCACCTAGAGCAGCAGCCTCACCAGCACCTAGAGCAGCAGCCTCACTAGGACCTGGGGCAGCAGACGTACTAGCACCTAGAGCGGCAGCCTCACCAGTACCTAGAGCAGCAGACGGGATACCGAGGTCAGGCGGCACACACAGGTGACAGGCACCCTCAGCACTAGTAGGACGACGCTGCAGCTGCACCTGGCCACTACCAGAAGCTCCCGAACTACCCACTCCAGTGCGACTCCCACTACGGCCACCCCGACAACCCCAACTAGCGTACCACTCACGAAGCTGCTGGGGCGAAAGAGCCTCGCGGGGACGACGCTGCAGCTGTACCTGGCCACTACCAGAAGCTCCCGAACTACCCACTCCAGTGCGACTCCCACTACGGCCACCCCGATAACCCCAACTAGCGTACCACTCACGAAGCTGCTGGGGTGTGAGGGACTCACGCGGACGGCCCTGGAGCTGCATCTGGCCAAGCCAGGTGCAGCAGTAGTAGTAGTAGCAGCAGTAACAGTAGTAGCAGTAGGAGCAGTAAAAGAAGTAGCAGCTGTAGCAGCGGTAGCAGCGCGGTCAGGGCAGTGCTCACCAGTGGTGGGAAGGGCAGGCGCAAGACGGCGGCGACAGCGGGGCCGCTACAGCTGCAGGGCGGGGCCGGGCCGCGGCAGGGAGCTCCGCGGCAGCTGCTGCAGGGCGGGGCCACGAGTGCGGCTAAGGGCTCCGTGGCAGTTGCTGCAGGGCGGGGCCGGGCCGCGACGGCAGCTGCTCCAGGGGCCAGGGGCGGCTGCTGCAGGGGCGGCTGCTCCAGGGTCCAGGGGCGGCTCCTCCAGTGGCGGCTCCTGCAGTGGCGGCTGCTCCAGGTGGCCAGGGGCGGCTCTTGCAGTGGCGGCTGCTCCAGTGGCCAGGGGCGGCTGCTCCAGGGGCGGCTGCTCCAGGGGCGGCTGCTCCAGTGGCCAGGGGCGGCTGCTGCAGGGGCGCCCACTTCAGGGGCCAGGGGCGGCTGCAGGTGCGGCTGCTCCAGGGGCCAGGGGCGGCTGCTGCAGTGGCGGCTGCTCCAGGGGCCAGGGGCGGCTGCTGCAGGGGCGGCTGCTCCAGAGGCGGCTGCTCCAGAGGCGGCTACTCCAGGGGCCAGGCGCGGAGTAGGTCAGGGGCGACGCGGCGGGCAGGGCGACGCGGCGGGCAGGTGGCGACGCCGCGGGCAGGTGGCAACGCCGCGGGCAGGGCGACGCGGCGGGCAGGGGCGACGCGGCGGGCAGGGGCGACGCCGCGGGCAGGGGCGACGCCGCGGGCAGGGGCGACGCGGCGGGCAGGGCGACGCGGCGGGCAGGTGGCGACGCCGCGGGCAGGGCGACGTGGCGGGCAGTGGGGCGCGGCCGCGTTACTGCAGGGCGGGGCCGCGTCCGCGTCGGCGGGGCCGCGACTGCGACCTCACGGGGCCGCGACAGCGACCTAACGGGGTCGCGCGCTGACCTGACGGGCCTGCAGAGGCTGCGTGCGGGCGGCGAGGGCCTGCAGGGGCGGCGCGCAGTCGGGCAGAGGCTGCGCGCGGGCCTGA
The DNA here is from genome assembly GCA_947471745.1 of Closterium sp. Naga37s-1. Classification (NCBI taxonomy): domain Eukaryota; kingdom Viridiplantae; phylum Streptophyta; class Zygnematophyceae; order Desmidiales; family Closteriaceae; genus Closterium; species Closterium sp. Naga37s-1. The sequence continues at coordinate 10,721 of CANJKZ010000093.1, read as the reverse complement.
CGGGCCTGCAGGGGCAGCTCTCGGGCCTGACGGGCCTGCAGAGGCGGCTCGGGGGCCTGACGGGTCTGCAGAGGCGGCTCGGGGGCCTGACGGACCTGCAGGGGCGGCTCGAGGGCCGTACTAGCTTGCAGGGGCGTCGCACTGACCTAGGGCAGCAGGAGGCAGCGCAAGGGCTGCAGGACGGCACGCGGGCAGAACGAAGGGCGGGGCGCGCGAGGGCGCACTAACAGAAAAAAGGGCGCACGAGGGCGCACGAGCAGAGAAAAGCGCACGAGGGCGCACGTAAGGTAGGGCGCACGAGGGCGCTTCTAGCGGAATAGTGGGCCCGTAGTAGAAGGCGGTCCTAGGTGGCAACCTAGGCTCGTGATACCATGTCAGAATGAACAAGAGTGATTGAACTAACAAGATTGGGAGTACAAGTAGGAAACCCTAGAGTAATGTACCCCCTAAAGGCTAACCCACTGTAGCCTACACAGCAGTAACATATACAATGTTTGACAAAGCGTCGAACGACATGAATTTCGTTGCATATTCTGGTGGCCCATGCTGAAATACACCTACGAGAGCAATTCCGGCTTGGTTCGCGCGCACAGAAAAATTCGGCGCCTGCGATGACGGCCGCGTCTGCCGACAAATGCTACGGAAGCGCATGGGTCCCTATAGGCGTACGGAAAAGCGTCGAACGACCTAAAATTCGTTGCATATTCGGGTGGCCCTTGCT
>CANJKZ010000093.1:5000-7500 GCA_947471745.1 Closterium sp. Naga37s-1 | reverse complement strand
TTTAGGGTTTAGGGTTTAGGGTTTAGGGTTTAGGGTTTAGGGTTTAGGGTTTAGGGTTTAGGGTTTAGGGTTTAGGGTTTAGGGTTTAGGGTTTAGGGTTTAGGGTTTAGGGTTTAGGGTTTAGGGTTTAGGGTTTAGGGTTTAGGGTTTAGGGTTTAGGGTTTAGGGTTTAGGGTTTAGGGTTTAGGGTTTAGGGTTTAGGGTTTAGGGTTTAGGGTTTAGGGTTTAGGGTTTAGGGTTTAGGGTTTAGGGTTTAGGGTTTAGGGTTTAGGGTTTAGGGTTTAGGGTTTAGGGTTTAGGGTTTAGGGTTTAGGGTTTAGGGTTTAGGGTTTAGGGTTTAGGGTTTAGGGTTTAGGGTTTAGGGTTTAGGGTTTAGGGTTTAGGGTTTAGGGTTTAGGGTTTAGGGTTTAGGGTTTAGGGTTTAGGGTTTAGGGTTTAGGGTTTAGGGTTTAGGGTTTAGGGTTTAGGGTTTAGGGTTTAGGGTTTAGGGTTTAGGGTTTAGGGTTTAGGGTTTAGGGTTTAGGGTTTAGGGTTTAGGGTTTAGGGTTTAGGGTTTAGGGTTTAGGGTTTAGGGTTTAGGGTTTAGGGTTTAGGGTTTAGGGTTTAGGGTTTAGGGTTTAGGGTTTAGGGTTTAGGGTTTAGGGTTTAGGGTTTAGGGTTTAGGGTTTAGGGTTTAGGGTTTAGGGTTTAGGGTTTAGGGTTTAGGGTTTAGGGTTTAGGGTTTAGGGTTTAGGGTTTAGGGTTTAGGGTTTAGGGTTTAGGGTTTAGGGTTTAGGGTTTAGGGTTTAGGGTTTAGGGTTTAGGGTTTAGGGTTTAGGGTTTAGGGTTTAGGGTTTAGGGTTTAGGGTTTAGGGTTTAGGGTTTAGGGTTTAGGGTTTAGGGTTTAGGGTTTAGGGTTTAGGGTTTAGGGTTTAGGGTTTAGGGTTTAGGGTTTAGGGTTTAGGGTTTAGGGTTTAGGGTTTAGGGTTTAGGGTTTAGGGTTTAGGGTTTAGGGTTTAGGGTTTAGGGTTTAGGGTTTAGGGTTTAGGGTTTAGGGTTTAGGGTTTAGGGTTTAGGGTTTAGGGTTTAGGGTTTAGGGTTTAGGGTTTAGGGTTTAGGGTTTAGGGTTTAGGGTTTAGGGTTTAGGGTTTAGGGTTTAGGGTTTAGGGTTTAGGGTTTAGGGTTTAGGGTTTAGGGTTTAGGGTTTAGGGTTTAGGGTTTAGGGTTTAGGGTTTAGGGTTTAGGGTTTAGGGTTTAGGGTTTAGGGTTTAGGGTTTAGGGTTTAGGGTTTAGGGTTTAGGGTTTAGGGTTTAGGGTTTAGGGTTTAGGGTTTAGGGTTTAGGGTTTAGGGTTTAGGGTTTAGGGTTTAGGGTTTAGGGTTTAGGGTTTAGGGTTTAGGGTTTAGGGTTTAGGGTTTAGGGTTTAGGGTTTAGGGTTTAGGGTTTAGGGTTTAGGGTTTAGGGTTTAGGGTTTAGGGTTTAGGGTTTAGGGTTTAGGGTTTAGGGTTTAGGGTTTAGGGTTTAGGGTTTAGGGTTTAGGGTTTAGGGTTTAGGGTTTAGGGTTTAGGGTTTAGGGTTTAGGGTTTAGGGTTTAGGGTTTAGGGTTTAGGGTTTAGGGTTTAGGGTTTAGGGTTTAGGGTTTAGGGTTTAGGGTTTAGGGTTTAGGGTTTAGGGTTTAGGGTTTAGGGTTTAGGGTTTAGGGTTTAGGGTTTAGGGTTTAGGGTTTAGGGTTTAGGGTTTAGGGTTTAGGGTTTAGGGTTTAGGGTTTAGGGTTTAGGGTTTAGGGTTTAGGGTTTAGGGTTTAGGGTTTAGGGTTTAGGGTTTAGGGTTTAGGGTTTAGGGTTTAGGGTTTAGGGTTTAGGGTTTAGGGTTTAGGGTTTAGGGTTTAGGGTTTAGGGTTTAGGGTTTAGGGTTTAGGGTTTAGGGTTTAGGGTTTAGGGTTTAGGGTTTAGGGTTTAGGGTTTAGGGTTTAGGGTTTAGGGTTTAGGGTTTAGGGTTTAGGGTTTAGGGTTTAGGGTTTAGGGTTTAGGGTTTAGGGTTTAGGGTTTAGGGTTTAGGGTTTAGGGTTTAGGGTTTAGGGTTTAGGGTTTAGGGTTTAGGGTTTAGGGTTTAGGGTTTAGGGTTTAGGGTTTAGGGTTTAGGGTTTAGGGTTTAGGGTTTAGGGTTTAGGGTTTAGGGTTTAGGGTTTAGGGTTTAGGGTTTAGGGTTTAGGGTTTAGGGTTTAGGGTTTAGGGTTTAGGGTTTAGGGTTTAGGGTTTAGGGTTTAGGGTTTAGGGTTTAGGGTTTAGGGTTTAGGGTTTAGGGTTTAGGGTTTAGGGTTTAGGGTTTAGGGTTTAGGGTTTAGGGTTTAGGGTTTAGGGTTTAGGGTTTAGGGTTTAGGGTTTAGGGTTTAGGGTTTAGGGTTTAGGGTTTAGGGTTTAGGGTTTAGGGTTTAGGGTTTAGGGTTTAGGGTTTAGGGTTTAGGGTTTAGGGTTTAGGGTTTAGGGTTTAGGGTTTAGGGTTTAGGGTTTAGGGTTTAGGGT